>JAQFYG010004513.1:0-10953 GCA_034694325.1 Entomobrya corticalis | reverse complement strand
TCAAAATACATTGAAATTATGAAAAATGGATTTTTTTATATTTCCGTATGGTTCATCTGCTTTCTCCGTTATAGATTCCATCCACCTAATATTTGTAATGAGGGCGACGGCAGTCGACCCTCCGGTAAACGTTATTTATGAACATACCCCTGTATTATGATTATATATTGTTCATTTATGTACATAATGTGAGATGTTGACTAAGCAGCAGAAGTAGTTTAGTCCACAATATTAAAGTAGACACTGAGAGAGAAGCATCAAAACCTCTTGTCCTCTGACTACCTTCATTCCCTGCATTATCCGTACGCACAGACCATACTCACCCAAGCATCCATGTATAGCCATATACACATGTAAGGGGAGCATTACACTTTACACTGGCGATCGTGCTGCCGTGCCGAACTGGAAAGACCATGCCGTGTGGTGGCCACCATTTTCCTTTTTTCCGAAATACACTTGGGTATTCTGTAAAGGAAGGTTGCGGTATCCACATCATTTTTTATATTTCTAAGAAAATATTTAATTTTTGATTTTGAGTTTTTCATAGTTAAATATATTTGGAAATATTACATAAGTGCACATTACTATGATAGTTTGTGCTTAAATTCCAGCAGTTAGTTATAATCATTTAATTTTCTTTACAATTAGAAAAAAATCAACAACAAACGGTAGTACCCTGGTCTGGTAAGATAAGATTTATCATCATTTTAATTGCAGTTTTATGTGTTGTTTCGGAAAAATATAATTATAAATAATTTTCCAGTGTGTTTAAATTTTTCCTTCAGTTTTTGATCAGTTTGTGATTTAATTTTATGATCATCAGTAGTTAATTGTTGTAGTAATTATAATTATATATATGATCATTCCTAGTTTTTGTGGTGTTAACAACAATTAAATTATGATCATCAGAAGTTAACTACTGTGTTAATTATGAATATTTTATGATCATTCATTTATTCATTTATTTATTTTATTTTGTTGTAAAGGATTTTATCCGAGCGTGTCCAATTCTCATCAGTTATTAACGGCGAATTTCCAAGGTGGAATTCTTCTTCATCATCAACTGGAACAACGTCGTTTGTGCTGCCGGAGTCGGTCACTAGTCGTGTCGTGTACCCCTGTGAAATCAGCGTAAAGGTTTGAAATTGGTCTTAATTTTTTATTTTCCAAACTTCTACGCATGCTGACCTTTTTTTAAACAACTAAGGTTAATTCACGTTAGGCTACATTTAAGCTAGTAAGTAACTGAATCATCTCTGTTGCATTTTTCTTAAATGGTTCATAGCCGTCACGTCTCCTCTTCGGAAATATAAAGCTATTCATAATTACTGCTAACAACAAGATACCATCAATAAATTATTTTTGAAAGAAAAAAAGCGACATACTGAAATAATACATAAATACAATAGGTACATACCAGAATATAGTTATAAGGGAAAATTTATGATCATAATTTTTCGTTGTGATATTCGTATGATTATCATTTTATTAGGCACTACTATCATATAATCATATATGATCATAAGATATAGAGATATTGCAAATGGGATTTTTTGGAGGTTTAACGACCGTTGACCTTCATTCGTTTTTGAACATTTTGAATAATATTCTTTTCGTTTCAACATTTAAGTGGTTTGTGTCTGATATTGACCATTCATCATAAGTAATTTTATGATTATAAACATCTACTCTTGGTTATGAGTGATGATCATGCAAATCAATCTAAATCAGTAAGTTCCGATTCTGAACAAGAATTTTTCGAGTGTAATACTACTACTACAGCTAATAAAGAAAAGCTTCAAGAGAAGTTCGTTGGCAACAGACAAAGTCATAGAGATCAAGATAGGCTAAAATACTACGTAAAGTACCACATAATCTCTGAGCATTTAGAAAATTATAATAAATACCATAGTAAATTCTTTACAATGGCGCCCAATAATCCACTAAACCCAATGCCACCGGTAACAACATCTGCGAGTACATCAAGTGGTTCTTCTACAAGTAGTGCTTCATTTTCATTTTCAACACCATCATCAACGGCAACTACGGTTACGTTTAGTGCCACTGACCCTCAGTTGGCTGGGCTGACTGCAGATCAATTAGCATATATGAATCAAAGGTTAAATGATCATATGACAGCTAGAGCTAGTGCACCATCTATTCGTGTTACGAATATAAATTCAAAGGTAGATCCTCCTTCATACAATCAAGATACAATGACATCTACGTCTTTCTTCTCAAAATGTGAGAAATATTTTAGAAGTCAAGGTTGTCCTGAAAATCAATTTCACAACATGGCACAGACTATAGTAAAAGGGAATATGCGTTTATGGTATGATGGCGTGGTTGATAATATACATAATTGGGATGACTTTAAAGTCGCCTTTGCTGCGAGATTTGATAATCCGGCTATTCAAGAAAGAAGAAGACAGTTATTATATACACGCAAACAAAGGTATCATGAATCATGCGAGCAATTTATTCAAGAAATGGTTAATCTTGCAAAGCAGGTTAATCCTACTGAACCTGAAAGTGACTCCGTCGACAGAGCATACGATGCTTTGATTCCAGACATTAAAAAATATGCAGGCAGTTTGAAAAATTTGTCAGTTAATGACCTTCTTATGATCATAAGCCGAACATATGAAACCATTCAAGCTAGTGATAGATTGCATAGAACAGTAACACGCTTACCACCATTGTATGGTTATAGTAATCTCCAACAAAACACACAAAATAATAACAGTGGTCGTGGAAGAGGAAATTTTCAAGGTAATTGGTATCGTCCTAGATCCAATTCTCTCCCTTCATATAATTTTGGAAATCGACCAACTTTTCCCCAGCAACCACAGAGTTCATTCACTCCATACACTCCTGTTCCTCGTGTTCCTTCCACCCAAATTCAACCGAGGCAATCGTATTATAATCATAGTTATAATCATAATGCAGCTCCAACTGCCAATGCAGCACCACATGCCACCCAACACACAGCGGTACAGCAACAAAATGCTCCATATTCTGGTTATCGACCTCGTAGTCATACAACCCCAAATACGGGAATTAGGCCCGCTTTCGACAAAAGTTCAGTGAGATGTAATACTTGCAATAATCTCGGTCATTTTGCAAGGGAATGTCCATCTAAGCCAGTAGCTTTTGCTATCCCTGGCCCATCACAACAGCAGTATGATTATAACAATGATCCTTATGATCATAACCAGCAATATGATCATAACTATAATCATAATATAAACATAAATAATCATAATAACGCCGATCATTTAAACTCGCCACGGGAGGTCCCACAAAACTTCGCTCAAGGGTCCTCCCAGTTCTCAAACAACCGCCACTAATTCCAATTACTTCACTTTACACAAACCTAAACGAATTCGACGGAGCAATAGACACATGCTCTTCCTATTCTCTAATAACAACAAAATTAGTTCAAGCTTTGGGTATCGAAATTGATTATATATCACTAGGCGTATTACGTTGCGCAAACGAATCTGAATTACAGATTATTGGTAAAGCAGATATAGAATTCCAGATGGGACATAAACTTATTTTTCACAAATTTAATGTAGTATCTGAATTGGCATTGCCATGCTTAATAGGAGCAGACATAATAACAAAATATGGCATTGTACCTAACTTGGAGAGAAAATACTTTTCATTTAATGATGCACCTGATAAATTATATTCATTCAGAACAGCAGATGATCATATTGGTCATATTAGCTTTTACGTTATGGATAAACCACCTAATTATAATCATAACGGTACACCTGAAAAACATATTGAAGATTTACTTGGTGAGTTCCCTGATGTATTACGACTCGATGGTTCTCTTGGGCAGACCAATCTAATAGAACATAAAATAGAATATTATGGTGATGTGGTAAAGGAGAAGCCAAGATTATGGGGACAGAGATTAGCATCAGAAATAAAAAGACAAACTGATGACCTTCTAGAAAAAAGGTTAATTGAGCCTTCGACTTCTGACTTTGGTTTCAACGTTGCTCTTGATAAAAAATCCGACGGTTCATGGAGACTAGCAGTAAATTACAAGTCATTAAACAGAAAAACTAAATTACCATCAGTACCAATTCACAATGCACAAAACATATTGCGTTGACTACCAGGAGGTGGGTATTTCACCAGAATTGATTTAAAATCTGGTTTTTGGCAAATTTCATTAGAAAAAAGTTCAAAGCGGTATACTGCATTTTATGCAAACGGTTCATTATACCAATGGAAAGTGCTACCATTTGGCCTTTCTGGTGCACCTGTCACATTTGTTACTCTTATGAATAGAGTACTCCAAGAATTTATTGGTGATTTCGTATATGTGTATTTTGATGATATCATAGTGAGATCGGATTCATTTGATGATCATCTAGTTCACCTACGCTTGGTTTTGGAAAAGCTTAGCAATGCTGGGTTGTCCATAAATCTTAAAAAATCGCAATTTGCACGTCGTCAAATAGAATTTCTTGGTTACATAATTGGGGAAAATGGCTTAACTAAAAATCCTGAAAAACTGCGTCCAATATTAGAATATCCACGTCCAAGTAATAAGGAGCACATTGAAAAATTTATGGGATGTATGGGATATTATGGTCATTTTATAAAACATTTTGGTACTATAGCAGAACCACTTTATCGTTTGACTCACTTAAATACTAAATTTGAATGGAAAGAAGAACAAACAAACGCATTCGAAATGTTAAAAACTGCATTATGTAATGATGTAGTTCTCAATGGTTTAGATTATAAGCATCCCATTACGTTAAAATGTGATGCTAGTGACGTAGGAATTGGCTGCGTACTTTCTCAAGTTTACGGTGATATAGAACGTCCTGTAGCATTTGCGAGTAGAACTCTACATCCGACAGAACAAAAATTATCTACAACTCAGTATGAGACTTTAGCGATTACATTTGCTTTGACCAAATTTGCTGATTTATTATGGGGAGAAGAATTTACAATTTTTACTGATCATAAAGCTCTTACTTACATAAAGGAATCATTGCGCGGAAAAGATAGACGAGTAAATACCTTAGCTAATTTACTTGAACAATTTTCATGTGATATTAAACACATCCGTGGAAAAGATAATGTAGTTAGCGACGCTTTAAGCCGTGCACCATTACCACATGCAGTTAACGAGCCTGATCATCTTGATAATTGCACTGATGTTATGTATTTTCCTGTTGTATGTGCGACATTTGTAGAGACTTTATTGGATAAAATTAAAACAGCGCAAGCAAGTGATGATCATATTATGAACATAATTCGCAATTTGAGTAGTCATGGTCGTGCCGCGGCGCCAAACTCTCAAGCGAAGAATGGTTATATTTTAAAGGATGATATTCTACATAAACAAGTGCCTGGATTTAATACTACACTTCGATCTTCGGAAAATGATCATATTGATGATCATAATTATGATCATATTGAAGCGACATCGACAGATTATGATCATAATAATTTAGATAGGTTACATAGTACTGTCAAGGTTGTTCCAGTTATACCCAATTCATTAAAAATTATGATCATACAGATGTTTCATGAACCACCTGAAATGGGACATATGGGTGTTGGAAAAACTAAATCAGCAGTAAAGCGACGATTTTATTGGGATAATATGAACAAAGATATTCATAGTTTTGTTAAATCATGCATAAAATGTCAAGAATTTAAAACTGAAAACATGAAAAAGAAAGGGTTACTTGGTGAAGTACCTTATGCTCATAATGTTTTTGAAACAGTCTTTGCAGATTTTTGTGGTCCATATCCACGTTCAAAATCCGGAAATCGATTTATTTTGGTGATAGTCGATCAGTTAAGTGGGTGGGTAGAATTTTTTGCGCTCCCATCATCAACTTCAAAAAAGACAGCTAAATGCTTAGATGAGGTATTCGCCCGTTTTGGTCCACCTAAGACTTTAGTTACTGATAATGCTACTAATTTCATTAGTAAAACAATGAGAACATTGTGTGATATATGGAAGGTAAAGCATGTACAAATTAGTGCATATCATCCATCAGCTAATAGAGCTGAACGAACAAATAGGGATCTGGTACGCATGATGGCCACATACGTAAATGAATCTCATTCTGACTGGGATGATCATCTACAAAAGTTTGCACTTTGTTTAAGATCTATGGTTAATGATACAACTGGTATATCGCCAGCATTATTAAATTTGGGAAGAGAAATTGCATTACCTGTTGACCGAGAGTTAGTCACAGCAAATGATATGAACATATCAGAGTTGAAAAACATCGCAAAGTCAGTACCAAAAGCATTACAACAAATAATTGAATGGGTTAGAGATCGCATTCGACGTAAACATCAGTTAAATAAGTCGTACTTTGATGTAAAAAGGCGTGAAATTTCATTTAAAATTGGTCAGAAAGTATGGGTATTAAAGCATCCATTATCAAAAATGTCTGAACATAAAACAGCTAAGTTTGAACCGAAATATATTGGTCCTTACATTATTCAATCAAAAAACAACGATACATATGTTCTTAATTTGCCTAAGAAAATAATTAACAAAAGGCATATTTCTGATTTAAAAGAGTATATTGAGCCAACATTAAAAGTTCCATACAAAAAATATTCAGCTCCAGAAAGTTCTGGTAATAGTCAAGAAAGTTCCAGAAACTTGCGTCCAAAAAAATGCGTTAATTATAAAGAAAAAGATTTGAGAAAAAAGGTCTAAGCTTGATTTTAGTTTCTATCAGCTATGATTATATTATAACCATATTATAATCATATTATAATCATATTATGATCATAAAGTCCTGTAATGATTATAATACATTTAAAAAGGCTTAACCATTCTTTCGTGTCGTTTAATTATAATATTACAGATGAAACACCTGTCAGCAAGTCAACAACAAAGATCGGTTCAATTTTGGAAGGGTCGCAATGCCAGCGCCCGACTTGGTCTTGAAAACCTTCCACTTGACGATACGGCACTGCAAAAAAGAGTTGAGCTGAACACCTCGAAGTTATACTGTCCACCTGAACATCCATATGATTGGGATATTCCATATTGGACATTATCTGAAGGCCACCTACGCGCTATCAACTTAACTAAAGATAAGTCATTTTGGCACATTAAAGATTATAGTTCATTACAACTAATGTGTGAACACATTAAAACGCAGACTGTAATTAGTATTGACTTAGAATTTGGTAGTGAATTCAGTTTTCACACCATAACTTGTTTGATGCAAATTTCTACTTCTACTCACGATTTTGTAATTGATGCGATTAAATTATATGATCATATTCCTGAGCTACTCAAAGATATTTTGCTTGATGAACAAATTTTAAAGATCGTTTTTGATAGTCCGGATGTTTTGGCTTTTCAAAGAGATTTCAATTTACGATTATATCCAGTAATTGATTTTCAAAATGTATATCAGAAATTTAAAGACCTTTCTAACAAACCAGCATTTAAAGATATGCTTATAGATTTTTTGAAAGATAAAAATGTCAACATTAATAAAGATTATCAGTCGTTTAATTGGAGATTGCGCCCTTTACCAGACGGTGCTATACATTATGCCCGTATGGATTCACAATTGTTATTAGCTAGTTGGGAAAAGTTTAAATATGATCATATTATATTCATAAAGTCAAGTAATTTTTCTTATGATCATCATAGAAATTTGATGCTTAAAAGTTACAAGTTTTCCGTAGTTCAAGACTATAATTTTTACTTTAATAGAGCTTGGACATTATTATCATCTCAAATGAAACAAAAATTCCAACCTAGTGACACTCAAATTTTCAAAGATGTTCATACTTGGCGATTTAACACTGCTCAATTGAAAGATATGAATATAAGTAATTTATTTTCTGATCTAGATGCACTAGTTATGTCAATCCAAAAACCTAATAATGTTAAAGATTTAAATGATTGTTCGTTTAAAGTTGCAAGTTTAGATGAGTTGGCTAAAAAATCTCTTCTCTCTATGATTTCCAGAAATATTTCTGTTGAGAACACCAATCAAGCAGTCGTTTGTACCGAAACCCCTGAGGAAAATGCAGTTGAAGGACCATCGTCGTCTTCACCACAGCTTTCACCGTGTCAAATGGAGACCGAAGTAATTACTGTTGAGAAATGTATTACTTGTGAACGAGGCTTGGACTGCACTGATTGTAATAAAAAGGGAAATAATAATCCATTTAATGTAGTAGCTTATGATTCTCAGGGTAATCGTTATACTATGAATGATTATATGAACCGTAAAATTACTGATCGTACTTTAATTAATTATTTTGCTAAGAAAACGAAGAAATTAAATCAAATTTGTATCAATGATCACCGTGTTATGCAAGGATTAAACCCACTCCGTTTTGGGAAAAATAGATGTAAAAAGAGAAAAAATTATGATTATCGATTTAATAAGAGATCAAATTATGATCATAAGGGTAACAAGATAAAAACATCGTAATTGTTTGATTTTTTGTAATTGGAAATATAGGTATAAGATTTAAGTTTAAGGTTTAGGTTTAAGATTTTGGTCGGTTTCTGTAAATAGAACTATTTAGGAGATGGATTTTGGTTTACATGTTTATTTTTCAAAATGCCCTTTTTGTAATTTAAAATTATGTAATACCTCGTAGGATTTTTTTGTTAAATAGAATTATTTGATGATTTCTTCAATCCTACTGTATAGTGATCTGTTCAAATAGACCTTTTTGTCACATCATTTGTACTATTACCTACGGGCATTTGTTTAGTTAAGTTGAATTGGAAAATATGATTTTGAATAATAATATGAAAGAATAATAATGAATGAATTTAATGAATAATAATGAACTGAATGAATTTAAAAGAATATTGAAACTATTGTTATAAGTATGAAACTTATGATTTTTGATTTTGAATATGAATATATTATGATTATAAAAGATTTTGGTATAAAAAATATGATTATAAGCAAAATTCCTGGTAAAAGAAATATGATTATAAAAATTATTATATAAACAATATATGATTACAAGACAACATTTGTACAAGAAATAAGATTATAATAAGGAACATAATGTTAATTTAAACTTTATTATTGTATTTACTTTATAATTAATGAGAGTTATTTTTCTTTTTTTAATTGTTTTTTCTTTGTACACCTGGAAGTATGTAATGAGGGCGACGGCAGTCGACCCTCCGGTAAACGTTATTTATGAACATACCCCTGTATTATGATTATATATTGTTCATTTATGTACATAATGTGAGATGTTGACTAAGCAGCAGAAGTAGTTTAGTCCACAATATTAAAGTAGACACTGAGAGAGAAGCATCAAAACCTCTTGTCCTCTGACTACCTTCATTCCCTGCATTATCCGTACGCACAGACCATACTCACCCAAGCATCCATGTATAGCCATATACACATGTAAGGGGAGCATTACACTTTATATTATTATGTCGTAACAAGTTAATAAAGTATTTTTTTATGGAACAATTTGTTAACTGTTCCATTTTGTATAGTATTTTTCTTCTATTATTTCATCCACGCAAAAAATAAATTAAAATTAAGAAAAAGGAACAGAAAGCAAAGAAAATACGTTCGTATCTTAATTTACTTTATATTAATTTTCATAGAAATGTTTTACAGAAACGCAGCCAATATTCCGATTGTATATCAGTATTCCGATGCAGATTAGTAAAAACATCTAACGTCTTAAAATATGGTGAGTTGCGTTGTAATGCAAGGTTACATCCTCGACATCAGTATTCTGTATATTTTAATGTGTACTTGAACAAAATAGACACTCGTTAAAATAGATTTTCATGTTTAATTTTTTATATTTATATGAAAAAAATGCAATTATAGGACGCCGCTAAGAAACTATTTTAACAAGTTGAGCTGTACTTAATCAACCAGATTTTTGGCAATCCGCTTCGCTAATGAATAAGATATTTAGTAAATACTTCAGTACAATTAGAATTTATAAATCACATGAAAATGAAAACGCAAACACAAGTGCGTTTTTAGATATCTAACATTAATTTACATTTTAAATTTGGTTCCAATGCAGGTGACCCATTTAGATATTATAATATTTCAAAGATTTTGTGTTGATGAATGTCTTTAAGTTACGGTACGCTGATCATTATCGGGTAATCATACACAAAACTTTTATAGTTGGAGCTCTTATAAATCAATAATTGATCAGTTCAAAGTTTCAATGAAGTGTTGATTGTTAATTTTTTTATTTCACGGTTTATTTTATATTTTATCATTATTTTATTTCTGGCCATGAGTGCAAGCAGTTTTAAACTTATTGCACAGTTGTATTTGCAACTTAATTGAAAGTATCTTTCGTATAGGAAATGTTTTGCAACAATGAATGCTCTACTGACTACTGATCCTAACTATCAATCGTATAAATAATATTATTTATTGATTTAAATTAAAATGTAGAATTTTGTTAAGTATTAAATTAGTTTACTTATTGTAAAGTCGATTTGTAAATCGTACGTTATGCTGGTCAGTTTTACTGATCATTATCCCCTGAAGTTGGCATGTAACTAATAAAAATGTAGTAACGTTTTTTTGTTAACTGAAACGTCGATTACAATTTTGATTTTTGGATGCATAAGCATGTTAAAAGCAGATTTCATCATTTAGAAAATTGGTGCGTTTTGATTTCAATGCTAAACCTAGTTGCTCTCATTTTCCATTGGCAAATGACCGTTAATACTATACATTAAATTGCTTGTAGATGTATAAAAATTTACGTTCTCTATAGGATTTTATGTTATGTTTCTATTCTTTTATGCAGTATCTACTTTTAACTTTTTAAGATGACAAGAAATAATCAAATCATGAAAACGTGATTATTTTTGACGTTGATGTTGAGATGGCTAAAGTTTGGATAATGAAACAAAAAAAACATCAGAGAGGTCAAACTACTAATGGA
>JAQFYG010004512.1:0-10953 GCA_034694325.1 Entomobrya corticalis | reverse complement strand
CAAACGGTAAGTAAAACATATAAACAACATGTAACAATATTGGAAATGCATGAAAAAATATTAGTGAAGCGGCGTTGTCGTGTTAAACTGGACTTGGTTAGGGAAGAATAGTTGATTTCCATAAATCCCAATTCAAAAATTGTGGTCTCCTATGCTGTGCATGAGAATATTGTTGGGTGCTACAATCAGACATCATGATTACAGTAATATTTCTCTTCTGTATTTTTAATGGTATGAAACGATGTCATCTAAAATTTATTTTATATTTTATTTAGGAATCCTACAAAACAACAATAAAAAATCCCCATGTGTTGTTAGTTGTCCTCTAAACTAGGCTACATTTCAATTAGTTTTACCCGACTAATGGATCAGTTCTGCGGAAGGCTTAAGCACTGATAAGGATCCCAGAAAGTTCAAAAACAACAAAGTATTTGAATCACAGGTGTGCAGGAATTAACGAAATGGGTGAACTCTATTTGTTATTTCTGTTTGCCTCCGATCTCACGAGACACGAATTAGTGGATGAGCGTATGAATGACATTGTTTCCTGAATATTAAAAAGGGTAGCAGCACAGAAGGTTGGTAAATGAGCGAGAGTTGGTGATGACTAATATGAAACTGGTTATCTGTCCGCATTATTCCTTCGCATTTCCAATTTATTTGGACTGGAAAAGGGGATTTCATGGAAGAAAGAAGGTCTCGTTGTTGTATCGTGGAAGAGTGTAATAATATGGAACTGACAGGAACACCTTCAACTGATGATGCTGATAACAATGATGGGGATGCATGTTGTCGTCGGTTTGGAATGAATGGACTGGGTATTATGTATTTACCCGCTATATTGCTTACACAGGCTTCATTTGTAATAATAACAAAACATCGTTGTCACTGTAACTTATTGTCCACTTGAGTTAGTGCTACTGATACTGCTCAAAGCTTTTTCTACTACTTCAGTAGTAATTTCTTTGGCTTGAAAAAACATATACATATATGAATTTGTGTTGAAGTAGGTGGAAACAGTTTTCTGGTTGGGGCAGTCAAGTGGAAATATTGTGCACACGCTTCTTTTTCTGAGAAAAATAGCACCATAAAAAGGTAATAATACCTAGTATCAAATGCAAGCCAGTAATAAATACATTCAGCGGGAGAAGTGGTTCAAAAAACAGATAATACGAATACACCACGCCACCACACACAACAACGATGATGGGGAGACGAGGCATAGGAGCAAAAGCGACATTGCACAAAATCATACACACATTTTGAAATGAAAGACACCAGCAAATAAAACCACTAATTCAGTCCTCACTATATAACAACAATATATTCTTTTCCTCCGGCGAGTTAGAAAAATACATTGGCTATTATGTGTTCTCTGACTGACCACACATCCGACCGAAATGGAAAAGGAAAGGTATGTAGTTTTTGATTCGTACTATTACTATTATATTATTACTCTGTTTTTTACTTCCTTTCGGCCATACTATTATATTATTGTATTTGGGTACTTTATTTCTGAGAGTCCATTATTTGACAACTTGATGATGATAGCGCTTATAGCTTGACTGCATTTTCAAATGATAGAGTAGGATATTGTGTGATTCGTGTGATGTGTGCTTATATTATGTGTTTATGCTACACAGTTGCATTACAAAACTTTTTTAGTTTTTGGGGAAGCGAAGTAAGAAGCTTACCACACGATTAAATTGATGCATAACATGAACCTGTAGCAGGAGGGTTGCTGCATTTTACGGTATTCTAATTATTACTTACACTGCTGCCATTGTACACGTAGTGAATGGGATGCGTGACTGTATTTGAAAGTAATTCATCATCGTATTAAGGTGCGTTTGGTGTAAGTATATACAAACCATTGTATGGCATTTCCCCTTTGACAGAGTGGACTAAAAGTCAGATAAAAAGTTTTTTAAAGGGGAAAAGAGGAGATAGGAACGCAATTCGTATGTTCTCTTTTCCCTTTCTTGTCCTCTCTTTCGTCGGGTTTCTTTGCTGGGGTTACAGATACAATAATAATTCCACCTCTCGCCTTATTGTACTTTTCATTTTCCAAATCCGTTTGCCCGTGTGTGCGTGTGTGTCGAAAGAAAAGAACTTTTTGGGGCTGAGAAGAACGTGCACACCTACTCGTTCACATTTCAATTCAAAGTCATTGCAGTTTTAACTCTGTGCAAACTTTGTCATAATGTATCTTTATGAGTCGGTTTGCTTGAAAAGTGTTTGGTAAAATGCTTCATATATTATTAAGGTCATCGGAGTACAACGCATACTGTCATGTGAGCAACTGCCCGGAAAGTGTCCTGATGTTTACAAAACTGTTTCTTAATTGCGAATAACTGGATCTTACTTGAGACTCCATGTTCAGTCTGTTTGATTGTTGTCATTCTACCACTCTTTCTACACTCGTTAAGCATATATCCGTTATGATGACTTTGAAAATGTCAGCTGAATTGTCGCATAAGCCTTTAAATGGGCGATATGTTGCTCTAAACCGATTATAGCCATGTTTTACTGTGTTCTAACAAATTATAATTTTGTTGTGTTGTCTCTAAAGCGTTGATAGTCTGACTTTGCAATCAAATTAGCAGCCTGGTTACCTTGGGATTCTCTCCGGCAACGTTACAGCGCTTTATTTATTGTTTTACTGGCACTTGGCACGGAGTTTACTAGCAAAGAGTTTCTTTGAGAAACAAGAGTGAACAATTCCGGACTCCTTTTCTTTTTCCATCAAGGAGAAAACACCGGTCGGTCTCTTAATCTTTTCTCTTGCAAGGATTCGTCTTGCATATTCACGCAAGCAGAAGCAAAATGAGAAGCAAAGGATCAAAAGGCGGTGAACTTGTTGGGGGAAAACAGTTGTTGTTCTTTTGAAACTAATCTAAATAAATTCTACTCCATTCTGCTCCACGCATGTATCTTCATTCTCTATTCATCTATCAAAGCGTAATTAAATCAACGTCATCATCATCATGAGGATCACCCTCACCACACCTAATGCTCATCAGCTATTATGAATCATATGACTTATTTATCTTGCCTGAAATGACTCACGCTAACTCTGTCGTGTGTATAACCAATCCTGGCAGTCTAAATTTGAGTATCATCATATTATATAAAATAGTTGAAAGTTAATATATATTTTATAACGAACCATCATATCAGATTATTATATTCTATGGAAGTTGGGAAACATTTAGAGAATCTAATAAACTTGACATTTACCCTTTTTCATTAACGGACTCAAAATAAATGCGAAGTACTGAAAAAAGCTTTTAAAATTATGTACAACCTTTGTTTATATTTACAAGTAATCAGTCCAGTGTTTTATTCTCAATTGAGATGTGGTCGCATTAAACACAATTTTCCTTTCTACAATGATTTCGGTAATATACTAGCATTTTCCAGTCAAAATCCTATATTTTGTCGACTTCGATCTACTGAAACATCAAAATGAACAAGTCAGCAGAAAAGTGCACCTTTCCTTTCATCTTTTGTGCGTATGTTTCCATTTGGTTTAAGTTGCTACTTTGAAATCATCGTTCCCTCTTACACTGATTTGTTTATTTTTTTCGTAATACGTTATTTACTGGCAACAGTGCACGGAGAAGCTCACAAACTTATAATACCCGTAGACATGACACACGCATGCATATCTAAATACCTCCGGTAGATTACTTGGCAAAGATATTTCAAAGGATACATTGTGAGCAGCAACTCGAGCTGAAAAACGCTGGGGCACATTGAATGAAGATAAGTTAGCAATTCGCATGATGGTAAAATCGTCTGGAAATGGCACACAAGACAACAGTTTAGAGATTATGAACACTGCTACAACTCTCTCCCTTTTCCTCACTTTCTCTCTTTTCCTTTGTTTCTTTCAAGCCATTATTCGACAGAGTATATATAAAGTCAACACTATTATGGTCTATTTTAGAATGAGAAAATGCATAAAGGGCTAAAATATTCTGAAGAGAGTCAAACGATAGTGAACGGGATGGAGATCCTCTGATTTCCATTCCAGTCTACTTCATTGGTGCTTAAGCGGAAGTCAGATTGGTCATGAGTGGCTTCTCATCTCTCTCATTCTCTATCTCTTTCACTCTTTCTTCCTGTTATATCGAATTACTTTTTAGAACATTCGACATTACTGTTGTTGTCCCCACCATCGGCACTAGCAGTGTTGCTAACAACGATATAGGCTATAGGGTTAGCAAAGTTACAATTAGTTATAGTAAAGGGCATATTTTTATGAGTCCGATGAAACATATTGGACATCAGTTGCTTGTTTCTCGTTTTTACAAACCATGTTTGAGGAGTTTGGATACTATTCAAATCATTTTCCCTCCTCATATGTATATGCGAACAAAAGTTATATGAATACTTCGTCAAAGTAATAGCGAGTCCATAGTCCAAGCTATTACTTTGCTTTTCTCCGGTACACAGAGTTATTATATAAAGTCTATAAGTATAAGGCGCCGGCTGCACGAAATCTTTTACAAACCGTAGATCTTTCTTTCATCATGTATCTTTCTGAGTAACTTACACAACGACCAACCAACACACTCTATTATTGTGAAAACAACATCAAAACATAAATGTGCAAGTTTGCTTGGCGAGGATACAAGTTTAAATTTTCAGAATAAGCTACGTTATAAATTCAACAATATAGGCAGAAAATAGGAATTGTATACGTTCCGCACAAAAACAATGTTATGTAATGAGTGTGTATATATACGGAAGCATCACACAACCGCCAATGAATACTACTGGTGAGGAAGCAGGAGTAAAAATTGCTGGGAAAATAGTCCTGAAGGAAACGAGCTTTGCTAAATGGTATCCGATATCGGGACTTTATTCGAAATACTACACCTTTTCTCATTTTATGAAGTCCGCAGAAAGATAACCGCGGAAGAGCCGATGAAAGCACACTAATTTCATAGAGAGCTTTATTACATTGACTTTAGGAAGTATAGTTAAATAATATATATATAAACATTACTGCGCCATGCCAGTTGCTACTACTGTGAAAAAGAGCATGATTGGTTATTTTTATCGTATCCTGTTTGAATGATCGACAATTTGGTGCTCTCTTCGCGAAAAGGTGGATGATGATACTACGTGTCAGCAAAGGTTTCAGTTACTACTTACTACACGAGTCCGTCGGCACAAGTTAAGATATTTGCTTGGATGGGTGCACTGATACACTTGGCTTACTATTCAAGGAGCATCGACAATATTGCAGGCAGGTTTCGCTTGCCCTGCAAAAAAAGAGTTGAAATTAATATTAGAGGAAGGAGCTGAACTACTAACAAATCATATTACTGTGTACCACAGCATCACCAGAGAAATCTATAATGCCAACCAAAAAACGGTCCAAGTACTCGAACAGAATCCCTCCAGCGTCTTCCGTGCTCATAGTTCTTATTAGATATTATACAATATTGATACCTACCTATATATAAATTTCCATTACGATTCTATAGTATAAAGAGTTACATAGTAACTCACTAAAATGTTTACTTGTTTGTACTTGCTGTACAAAACCACTCTAGTTCTAGAGAAGAGAAGGAGAGAGGTGTCTAATGGCTTTGCTAGAGGAAGTAGAGTAAAATGCTTTCCGAAGAATTTTTTCACTCTGATATCAATGAAGAAAGAATGCTTTTCTAAAATGGAAGTGGTAAGATTCGAGCGACAATATAATAGCTCAACTGGTAGGCTATATTAGCAGTACCCATTTATGTGCGAATACAATGTTTCCCTTTCTTATTGAATTGTTGCACAATCTTTATTTAAGAACAACGCATGAAAATCTAATGGCATTGCGTCAATTTACAATGAAAAAATGGCAGTTTCTTACCCCTGCCTGTACATAATGGCCGACTGTGTGTGCATTTCCGTTTTTCCCGATACACTTGCGAACGAATGAGTTTGAGAAAATGGAAGTGTGAGTGAACGTGTGTTTACTTAGTGCACATAGATACGCTGTTAAGAGTATAAAACAAGATTAGAGAATGGAATAGTAGAGTTGACAGAAGGGGGTCTCTCTCTCCATAATAGAAGCGCTATAATAGCAAATAAACTAATTCAAATCTAAAATGTAAAAGGGGCGAAAGTATTTGAAGAAAAACTAAACGACAGTCTATTGAGCTTTCTTAGTCTAAATAAGTTGTCAGTACAGTCAGTAGGCACTGTTAAGGATGCAAGAATAAACGTTGAAATCCTTCAAATACTAATTGAGCTGTAAACTTTATGAAAATTCAAATGGACAGTCACGTGTTTCAGTCGTTTAGTTAATAATTTTTATATGCAATACAAATTATTATTAATGTCGAATAGATTATTCCTAAATCACAAATTGATACAAATACAGTGAAATCCGAGCCTTGTGTTTATCAAAGAAAATAATTCATTATATTGACAGTCAGTTATTGGACAGACGGGCAGTCGGAGTAAAATTAATATAAATTTTCCTATTTCTCCTCTTAAGAAAAGGAATGAGAGAACAACAACAACAGTGGCAGCAGCAATTGCAACAAAGAAGAAGGGGTTACAAATGAAGAGAATTGGCACTAGTTAAGTCTTAAGTCTATATATAAAGGTGATAGTAGCCGTAAAAACAAAATAATAGCTTTGGCTGACACTAATGCAACGGCAAGCCACTGTTTCTAAAACTAATAAGGGCTACTACTACCACCACAACCATGCACACCACACACATAACTAAAGTAACTAACAACAAGAACAAATTAGTCCTAAAAAGTAACTGAAGAAAAAAGGAAAAAGAAAGCAGTGCTGGCTTAACCAGACATTTCTATATAATAATAATAATAATACTAAGAAACAGGAAATCTACTTATTGTGTCTCGAGGACGATGACAGAATAAAAAAGAGAAAGCAAAAACAACAATGTAACTATTTACATATATGGCATGTATGCCTATTAAGGTAGCAGTTGCAATAGTACTTCTGGGAAGAGAAATTGTTATAGCAGTGACCATGTACACTTGAAGAATGCGAAAAACCAGTAATTGTATAAATAGATAGATTGCTCAAAGGTACGTATGCATGTACACCCTACTATATAATATTGCTTATTGTTTAGTGTTGCCCCATTTCATACGCTTCTGTGTAGGTATGTATACATGAGTGAACACTAGAAACAGTGGTAAAATAGTTATTTACTCGACACATATACCTATACAATTTACAAAGAGTGGTTGGTAGTGGTTAGTTAGTAAAAAGGGAAAGAGATCTTGAAGATTTCCCTCTGGCAGCACCCATGGTGATTTCCTTTAAGTTTCTTTCTTATGCTCGTAAACAAGACGCGAGTAAAGTGAATATACATATTATTTCATTCTTCTCCTGCCCGATACTAAAAATCTCTAAATAAGCTCACCCAAAACTTGATCGGCTATAGAGAGGGAGAGAGACTTATACGCAGAGATTGTCGTCATTTCTTTTTTGAACTTATTAGTGTTGTGCAAGATGCGGTACCTTTTATATTTATTTTATTTTATACTTGTATTTTGTAAGGCTTAGCCTATTTCAGGAATAAGAAGGAGCAGGAAACAACTTCCTTTCCTGTATTATAATTATTATTAGGTTGGTAAGTCTCCTTTCTCTTTGAGGGGAAAGCGGAAAAGAAAGGAAGTGGAGAACCAAAGAATTTTGAAAATGTAGGACCTGGAACCACTAGGTTTTGGTCGCTTTTCCTTACTCCTCAGCACAATACACAATGTGTGCAAGAGGATTACATACCTTTGAGCTCATGATGTTTGTGCTCCTGTACTGCTGGAATGCGCTCCTCTGGAAGCACAACCAAAAAAAGACGTAACAAGAAGAAGATGTAGCAGTAACATAAAATGTATAATGTTTGAACATTGTCCGGTGCGTGGCCACAAATAAAATCCTGTTGCTACTGATGCTGCTGCTCTTATAACTGGAATGGAAGACAAAGCTATCCGTGCAGCCAACATCACCCTAAGAAATACATACGCTCAACTACCTCAAAGAAATACTGACTGGTCATAGTCATGAACATTCTCTGTGGACAAGTGTTTTAAATCTTTTTTCTTCCCTGGCTTTTCTTTCTTGTGGAACTCCGAGGTACTTTGTTCATGGTTACATTTGATTTTCTCCGTCCTTAGAAAACATGTGTGCATATGTATACAAGTTGTATTAAAATGATACCATTCTAGTAATCCATTACATTTCTACCTCTTTACTTTCAATTTGACCGACCAACCACAACAGCTTAAACGTCTTTATTCAAAACGGACGTACGTTTTCCAGACAAGAAGCCGAGACGAAGAGGGAAGCGAATTAAAAGGGAAAGGCAGATAGCAAAAAAAATTCAGAACAAGAACAGAAGTAGACAGCTAACACGTACTGCTAAAGTATACATAAGGAAATACCTATATACATAATATTGAAATGTCTAGCCTTTTTTTCTTGAATAAATGTTATTAAGAGAAGCATTTGTTTTCTCGTGGAACTAACTCAGCTAACTTTCTTTCGGCTGGAAAGGGAACAAGAGTTTGTGTGGTCAGCTGTGGGAAATGGGAACATAATTTTTCGATATGATGTCGCTCTAGACCTTTATCATAGACCACATGCCATACCCAAACCATTACTTGTATTTATGGTATATGTGCTTACTTGGTTGTATTGTTCTTTTGGAATATTTACCTGTCAAAACATGGAAAGTTTTTTTTCAGCATTTTTCTTGCACTGAAAAATAGATGATGAAGAAAAAGGAAAGGACAACTTTATGTAATGAAACGTGTGTGTGGCGTAGTTACCTAATTACTAATAATGCAAACAGGCAGCAGCATCGTTTCACGTAACACGTTCCAAAAGAGTTATGCGTTTTAAGACTTTTTTGTACTAACCTTAGTATAGCTCTTTCCGCTTTCATTTTATGCTTCAAAGGCTATTGTGGTGGTGTACATTCTTGCCTTGTTTCCACCACTACCACATGCACAAATGTGAATGAATTCTTGTTAGACAACAGAAAGGCAACTTTTCAGAAAGGAAACACACACAAAAAACTTTGGTGGCGAAGGTGAAATGTTTTGCCTCTCTTGTTCCTCTTTGATTTTCCTTCAATGTTCTCTCCTTGCGTTTGAGGTTTTCTAGGTGACCTCTTTGGGATCCATTTAGTGGAAAGGGGAATCTAGCAGTGATAAGTATATGCCTGGGAAAGGAGAAACAATATGAGCATAAGGCATTGTATATGTTATTATTACGTTTGTTTCAATATTACTTTGGCTCAAGATGAAGAAAAGGAGGACTTGTGTGTTTGTGAGCAGAAAAAGAAGGCTGACGCTGAGAAGCAATTCTTCCATCCAACCTGTCAAATGAGTTCTTAAGATGACTCTATCTTTTCACAACTCGCATTGACTATTACTTCCTTTGTCCAAATCTAATATTATTAGTAAACGTGAATGTGGGTCTGTGTGCGTTAGTGTATATACTTGCTATGTACATATTTACATGTCATGGTGTGTGTTTGTTACAGAACTGTAACAATGTACATTATTATTACTATTATTAATATTATATGCTGGTATGCAGCCCATTCCACTTGTCACCATCACATACACGAGGTTTTATCTGTATTCAAAGTTCTCTTCTTCTTCTGTGGTAAAACAAGGGAAACACTCAAATGTCTTGACAAAAAACTTATCTTGCTTACGAAAATCTTAACGATGTTCCGTCTTCCTCCTTTCCTCTTTCCTCTATATAGTTTCTACCGTTTAAGTTGAACATTTCTATTGTACATTATTATAGGTGTGGATATATAATAATAATAATAATAAGTGAGGAAAAGAGCAAGTGCCTACTTACCATGAAATCCTAGCTTCTTCTAGAATCCCGTTGTTCTCTCTTCTTACTGTTCAGGTTATGGAACATTTTACTCTTCATTCATTAATGATTTCGGCAGTTACACACTTCAGCAGCTTGTTATGATCAGAAGCACCATTTGGGCTGGTTTTCTTAGTCTTTCTGCGGACAAGCCCTTTGCCATCTATCATATAAAAGTATATACAATAGGAGGAGAACTGTATTGATACTCATTCATCTACGTGATATAGGTATTATCGAGAGAATCTCTGGTCGACTCGAAGGTGATAATTTAGTTACGCCAAAACGGAGTTGAACTGTATACGAGGTTTACCTTTGTTTCTTAAGAACAAATTTCACTTAGAAAGTTTTTTATTTCAACTCTTTCCATGTACTTAAGTTCTTGTTGCTTGGAGCATTAGTTACACACAAAGATGGATAGAACAGTTCTCATCATGACTGTTTTGCTATATTTTTAAGATGTCAGCATTTTTCATCATATAGCACGCAGGGACTTTCTTTTAAAGTGCGTCATTCCGTGAACTTAAAAACTATAAAGAAAAAAGGTACTTTAGAGTGATGACAACTGTATATTGTTAAACGACAGCTGCTGGTAAAAAATCTCTCCCATATTTTGTTTTATGCTGCATACTTATGCTCTGTTATGGATAATATTTGTACCGTAATTAAACTATTTTATTTGCCTTTAATGACTGAAATATTTTTTGTTATTGGTAGTGCCTTTAATTGCGATCCATAAATGGAGCATAACTATGTCAAAGTACTTCTTTCGTGTCTAAAGGTTGAAAAAGTTTTTTTATGATGAACGGAAATGTGGCAAAAACAAGCCATTAGGCTGTGTGCAGATGATGATGATATAACTGTTTCTAAATAAAGTTGGAAAAAAGTTTTATGCTTTAGAGTGGCACCAGAAGCCTATTCCCTACTTTTGATGACTCTCATGTCAGAGCCATTCCTAGATTATTGCAACGTAACGAGGCCACTAATGTGGCATTGTGAATCTGAAAAAAATTGAAAGGAAAAGCACATGTTCACTTCCCATCCCAAAACACATTCTTTTCCTTTCTT
>JAQFYG010004511.1:0-10953 GCA_034694325.1 Entomobrya corticalis | reverse complement strand
TTAACCGTTGAATTTCAAATTTGTAATGTACACGTACATAGAATAGGACATCCATGTCCTCAGAACTACAATCCGGCGGATTTCTTTATCCATACACTCGCCATTAGACCAGGGCACGAGGAACAATGCCTGCAACGATCCAAAGAAATATGTGATATTTACGATAAAAGTGAAATGGCGAACAATTTTGGCGCTGATGCAGAAGTAAATGACGCTTATTTAAATACTTTAGTTAGACTATTTTAAAATAGTTTAATCTCACATTTTCTCTTACTCGTGGGAAATTTTTAGACAAGAAGAAGCAGCACTGCTATAATGGAGAAGCTGCAAAAAGAGGCAAAAATCAGAAAGAAATCTCCATACAAAGCTTCTTGGTTTGCTCAGTTCCGAGCATGTCTTTGGCGTTCTCAGATAACCGTGCTGAAGAATCCTATGATTTTAAAAGTTCAACTGATTCAAACAATAGTAAACAAAAAATATTACGCTAATTGCAACGTAACTTACTATACAATTCGTTGGTAATCCATTGCTATAATTTAATTATGTTTACGATACAGTTCCTTGCACTAGTTATTGGGGTTTTGTTCCTTGGACAAGACATGGATCAAGAGGGAGTTCAAAATATAAGTGGATGCATATTTATGATCATGGCTAATTTAACTTTCAGCAGTGTTTTCCCAGTCACAAATGTAAGCTAAATGGAAGAAAGTTGCATGCTTTGGAACTTTTATGAATGGCTTTCACTTTTTTAGTACTTAATTTTGTGCTGATAATAATTTTTCAGATTTTTTGGCAAGAACTTCCAGTTTTTCTTAGAGAGTTTTATAATGGAGTGTATCGTACAGACGCGTATTATTTGGCAAAGACAATTGCAGAACTCCCCGTTTATCTTATACTTCCAGTCATATATATTTCCATAGTCTATTTTATGGTTGGATTCAATCCGGCCGCAGATAAATTTTTCATTGCGGTTGTGATTGTACTGCTTGTTGCAAATGTTGGCTCATCTTTTGGTATGAAAATAATTCCAAATGTAGTTTTTCAACTTATGAATGAGGGGGATAATCTATATAGGTATTTATTTTAAATGCAAATTTAAGGATACATGGCGTCCACTATATCACCATCATTTGATGCTACGATGGCTCTCGCGCCAATTTTCATCACTCCATTCATGTTATTTGGAGGAACTTTCTTGAACAAAGAGTAGGTGTATAAAGTTTTGATCTATTCACTTTCAAGCTAATTGAAAGTGCTAATATTGCACATATTGAACTGTTTTTAGCTCGATCCCTGTCTATTTTATTTGGCTGAGATATCTGTCTTGGTTTCTGTACGGAAACGAAGCAATGTCAATCAATCAATGGAAAGACGTGGAGAACATTGAATGCAATTCTAATTTGAATTTGACATGCATTAGAAACGGACAACAGGTTTTAGAGACTCAAAGTTTCAACGAGGTGAGTTTTTGAACACAATAATCTTTAATCTGTTGACTTTAAATTGACAGAGGTAACAGTGATATTTCTTTTTTGCATTACTAGAACAATTTCTGGCCGTCTCTATTTGCATTGGCTGGTTTAATTGTCGTGACACGTTTCATTTCCTTTATTGGACTGGTGTTAAAAGCGAAAAGAAACAAGGATTAATTTAAGCCAACAGTCATTAAAAACTAGTGATCCCCTTAAACATTTTACTGACCTTCAATAAATATGGTCAAGAATAATGTGCAAAAGAAGATGACACTAAAAGTTAACCATTAAATTAATGAAGGTTTGTAGCATCATAACGCACTTAAATACTTAAACACGCACTTAAACGTACTTAAGTGCGTTATGGTAGCATGCTTGTCCATAAAAGCTTCCTCCTTCCATATTGTAACACAATTCCATCTCCCATCGGTGATTGCCAATGGCTATTTTCATAATATGCTTTTCAGTTTCCCCCAAATACACAAATGGATTCATTTATGAGAAAGTAATTATTTAAATCTACTTATTTCAACGTTTATTACATAATTTAGACTTTGGTTATTTTACACCCTTCCATTTGTTTAAATTGTTATCGTGAAATCGTGAGTCATGATTTGTTCAGTAGAGATTTGTATATATGCTTAAAAGTTAGTTATAATCCTTGAGATGAGTGCAACGGTCCAAGCTTTGTTGCTGGTAAACTATGAGTGCGGTGTAAGTTATTATAAGGTTAAAATACAATGTTGTTATTATTATAATTATCCGTCAAATGAATTCTGTCTGGGCAGGTCAAAATGATTTATAGATATTGTTTCTCTATGGAGTGTATACTTACCTCTTGTAAAATATATATGTTTTGCAATGAAAAAATATTATAGTCGATATGTTAACTTATTACAATTGTAGTTGAAAATGGAAATCTAAAAAATTATAATCTAGGACTCTCAAACAATGAAAAAGAGAGATACTATAATAAAAAAGGTTAAAAATTAGCTTTTGAATATGTTTTGAATTTCTTCAAGAGATTTTCCTTTAGTTTCTGGGACAAACAAGATGCAAAATAATGTACCGACAGCGCACACAATTGAAAACATCCAGTAGCACCCATAAACACCCATATAGTAAATGAAGTCTTCAAAACTTTTAGTGACTAGAAAAGCAATGAACCAATTGTGGGCAACGGCGATTCCACTCCCCAAACCTTTCACATGGGATGGTAGAAGCTCCCCACAATAGAGCCTAAATACACGAAAGGATGAGCTTGTAAAATACGCAAATATATACAAAGGTAATTTGGTGATCTTGGGGGGTCGGTTTGAAAACCACAATCTTCTTTGTGGCTGTCATAATAATTGAATGATTGCAATTTACGAACCGAACCACTTGCATAAATATATCATTTTAAAGTAGAATTTTACCAAGGAACGGTCCCAAATCTGCATTTAAAATACAAAGGGATGTACTTATTAATACTTTAGTAACATGAGTCATCATTTTTATATCATTTCTAAACTGTTAGAAGAATTTACCCAAAGTTGAATGCTGTCACGAAGAGCATCAAACTTGCTAAAGGAAGCCAATTTAGTGATTCCACTAGCGCAGATTCTTGTTCTTTGAAGTAGAAAAATAAACCCAATCCAAATAGAGCAATACACATGCCAATATCCGACACAATCAGCAAGATTTTCCTGCCTGCTCTATCAATAAGTAATATGGAGACAATCACGGAAATCATGAGTACAAGCCCGACAATTACGGCTGATAAATTGGGGTCGATTTTCGAACCAGATGTCTTGAAAATTTCAACCGTGTAGAAAATCACAGCATTGATTCCTGTATTGATATGCAAAATGTATTCCAATTCAGAAACAAGGATAAAGTAACAATTAAACAACTGTTTACATTCATTAAAATGCAATAATAATATCAAATGTGTGTTACACAGAGAAACATTTTAAAATAGTTTCCTAATTATTTGTACCTGACATCTGTTGGAAAAACATGAGTGAAACACAAATAATATTTGGTTTTAAGACGGCAGGACTGAAAAATTCCTTTGCAGAAAGGCGAACCTCTCTTTTCTCATCTATGGCTCTGCGCAGCTATAAATAACGTTAAAATACATTGGAAAAATAAAATATATTTTTATAAAATCCTTTTTTGATCTCATGACTTTGCCCTTACTTGCTGAATTTCTGGTTCAATCTGATCTGACAAAGTGGCTCCACGTAGCCATTTTAAGGCAAGTCGTGCCTTCTCATATTGTCCTTTTGAGATCAAGAAAACTGGACTTTCTATGAATAATAAAAAGGGAAATGAAAAAAATCACGCTCTTTTCTATTAAGATTATTGATATACCATTTATGGGTAATTATATTAAAGGCATTTGTAGTATCTTTAAAAAAACTAAAATAACTTTACCTGGAACTTTATGCACCAAAACCAAGAAAACACTGACAACCATTGCATTAATGAGAGTCATGTGGTACCACGAGAGGAAAGATCCCATGATGTATCTGAACAAATTAGGCAGGTTCAAAAAATGAGTGATAGCCTTGTAAGTCGTGACATTACACCTGTAATTATCCCACACATCTTACGTATTCATGATCCCAAAAGTGATTCCTAATGGAAAGAGATTTGTAAGAGCTCCACGTATAGTTTCATCCGTGATTTCAGCGATAAACACTGGAACAGTTAAACTGCTGGCTCCAACGCATAGACCTAATTAATATTCCATAGTATCAATAGGACGTTATGATGACATGCGTAAATTCACAAAATGTCAAAATCATTCTTTTGTACCTAAAATGAATCGTGACAAAATTAGGAAGGGCACATTTGGGGAAAATGCAACCATCAACCAGCTCACTAGAAACGGATATGCTATCGCAATGGCAGTTTTCCTTCGCCCGATTTTGTCGATGGCGAATCCAGTGATCGGTCCTGCGATCAGTGCTGCCAACTGATAGGAGATAAAATTTCAATAAACCGAAGTAAAACATATTTTATGGGGTATAAGATATCACTTATATGACTATTACGGTGACAATAGATGCTATCCATGATTCATCGGATTGAGTGATCTCCCCAAAATATTGTGTCTCAATCAATTCCGGCAACGCTGGTGCGGTCCTGCACACAAATAATTTATTTTTTCATTTGAAGCACAGATAAGTAAGATTTTATTGTGAATTTACAGGATGCACGGAGCAAAATGAGAAATCACACAAAATATTTTGCATATTCCTATGCACTGTATAGCATAACCATTAACATGATTTAGTTTTATAG
This sequence comes from Entomobrya corticalis, assembly GCA_034694325.1. Classification (NCBI taxonomy): domain Eukaryota; kingdom Metazoa; phylum Arthropoda; class Collembola; order Entomobryomorpha; family Entomobryidae; genus Entomobrya; species Entomobrya corticalis. The sequence continues at coordinate 6,187 of JAQFYG010004511.1, read as the reverse complement.
AGTTTTTTACCATGCCACAACATTTCCTGCAGAATAGGCAGCAATCGCAACTGTTTAAAAAACAATAGGATATTATATGTAATTACCATAAATACATTTGATTCTAATCTACCGTGACAAGTCAAAACATACTAATTTCATTCAATTTACTTTTTACTTACGGGTTATTGATGTCAATAACTGAGGTCGCTTTAATGGTATGAAAACTTCCCGTTCAAACTCCTCCATGTTTTAGCAGTACTACTCGAAAAACTTAACTTTTCGCTTCTTATCCAACCCAGCGCTGAACACAAAAACGACCACAACAAACAGTGCAGTGCCACCACGCTCACGCTGTGCAACCATGTAATCATCAACACTATAATATTTTTATGCCAGCAACAATGTTCGGCTAGAAAGACATTTTAGTGGCTTTGCTGATGCTGCTACAATCATTTCAAGAAGATTGCACACAGTGACTTTGTAAATTGTTGTAAGCCAGTGTTGTTGTGTTAATGTGTAACCAACTTCGTGAATAAAATTCATTATTCCAGCAAAAAAAATTTATTCCCTTTTGTGAGCGTTTTTTTATTGTAGATTTTTTAGAGATTCGACTGTGAGAGTACAAAAAGATTCACTTTCTAAAAAAAGGTTCATAATGCCATCAGCCGACCTAGACATGGTTTAAGTTATGATCCACATCCAATGAATTTCGCTCGAAGCAAAAATGCAGTACGTAAAGGAATGTAATACAATGCTCAATCCCAGTCTGTAAATCTGTAATAATCATGATGACGATGAAGGTGTTGCATTTTTTTATAAAGAAAAAATTGTAATGTAATTGTAGAACAGCATCTGTGTGTATATACATAGAAGTCTCTCTGGTCTGGCCAACAAAACACTACGCACTTTTAATTCAACGGAGAATTGAAATCACTCACGCATGCAATAAGCAGGTTGGCTGGTTCGCAGGTATTGTGTGAGACTGGCTTTTTTAACCAGCCAGCAAGGAAACAGGTAGGATGATAATGCTTTTTTACCTGAGCAACACCAAATTCCAAACAGCATTAAAAATTCAACCGCAACCCCTTTCGATTTCATGCTCCTATTTTATATTTTTATACATGGTATGTATGCATTTGTCTACAAATATTATACATGTTCTGTTTTTTTTCTTCCCTACCTGTCCTCAAAAAATTGTGTAAACTCAGGTGCAATTCAGCATTTTACTTATTTATGTTGCCGTATAAAAGTGTTTATGCTATTGCAGCACATTACTCTATAAAATGTAATACATTCAAGCTCTAATTAATACTCTGTCAGAAAAATACTTTTTAGAAACATATATAATAAATATGTATAAATTATACAATATATTATAAGCTATGTTTAAAAAATATGAATTTATAATTCTTCAAATGTATTATTTATCATCAAAACAAGAAATGTGTTCTTGAATTCTAGTTATGTCATTTGCAGTGCTACATATACACTTATTTAGGTAATGGTAATGATGAGAAGGATTTCATTAACATTTCCACAAAGATCAAATGGTATATTTTTTACGATATGATAATATAGTAATGCATAAATAAAAGGTGAAAATAATAGCTATAAAAAGTTGATTTACGAATGTACTAGCTTATTTGGCATATTTAATGGTCAAAATTTTGTGTAAAACTTTTTGCTTGATAAAAATGCGTATTGTTGTGGATAATGATGAACTTTTCAACTTTATATAGTTTGAGATAACTACGTTTCATGTATTATCCATTAAAATTTTCCCTAGCACAATTTTCTTTGCGAATTTACTAATATAATTAGACATCTATCTCTTGTTATAACTGGAATGGAAGGTTACTTGTAATGATGCCTTATCTGATACATGCCTATAGGCGTACACTTTATCAATCATTCTTCATTTCCTTGTTATTTTACAGACAGGGTTAATGCTATCGATGATTGATATGATCTCAATAAAACAACAATAAAAATCACTTGAAATATCTTAATTTGACCAGTTGAGCAACGGGGTGATCTAATGAACAGGTTTCTTTCAAAGTTTATTATTTTTATCTTTGTACGCACAAACACACCATTAAGTGTACAGTTTATCTTGATTATTCACCTTACGCAAAATTTGATTGGTTTCATTGATCTTTAAAACATAAATTTATTTGAAGCAAGCTTTTTTCTTTGGTTTCTGGTAAACAAAGTATACTAAACACACAACCAAGGGCAGTAAGAACACAAAATCCCAAGAAAACGATTGAAGCTCCAACGGCATTCACTAACGGACCAAACGTTCCAACAATAACTAACGACAAGGACCAACAGAATGCCGAAACAAGACTAGAAGAAAGACCTCTCATGTGATTAGGGCACAACTCTGCCATCATAAGCCACGGTATAGGCGACACTGTATGAAAAGAAAGTATAACCGGACAAATTATGTCATTTTTTCTTTTGGGTTTTTAAAACTGTTATTCTGGCAAAAAAATATTTTCATGAGGTATACCTCCAATACTGTACATGATCATGTAAATAATTAAACTCATTGCTGGTAACCAACCAAGGCCAAGGGGAGGTATGTTATTGTTTTGCTCAGTAGAATAAAAATAAAAACCAAGAATTAGGCAAGAAACCGACATTCCAGTTTCTGATACTATCATGAGCACTTTCCGTCCTAATTTGTCAATAACAATTGATGAAAGTCCAACGAATATGGCTTGCGTAGAAGCTACCAAAATAGCTGGAAAGCTAGAGTCCACACTGGTTCCGGCCATTTTAAATATTTCCGTTGAATAGAAAATAATCGCATTCACACCACCTGCAACATAGTAAAAGACAGCTACACAATAAAGCATTGTACACACACATGGGGCATTATGGAATAATTCGGTTTAGTAATGCATAAAATATAGTATCAACACTTGTGACCCACATAGTTGTTGACAAGCAAAAAGGGTCAAGCTAATCAATACAGGCTTCCATGAATATGGCTGGAAAAAGTCTGTCCATGACCCTTTTTCCACATCATGGTCTAAAGTATGAACAATCTAAAAAAAACATCATTTCCGTAGGGTAGGTCAATGAAATGAAATAGCAATTAATAAAAAAATATATTAATAGTATAGAAATGGACTGATCCAAATATACTTCAGCAAATCTTGCTTGAATGAAGGCCTCTGAAGGTGTTTGCCCATACAGCCAACGCAAAACTTGATACGCTTCCTCAGGATTTTGCTTATGGATTAAATGAATTGGAGTTTCACGCAAATAAAGCCAAGTAGCAAGAAACAATGTTATAGGAATAACTCCACATGCTGCACTCATCCATTCCCAAGGAACTAATGATCCAATAGTGTACCTTCAAGAAGTTCATAAACTTTATGCTTATGGATTTTTCATGTAAGTGGATGCCTATATATAGCTATTCTGTTAACAATATATTTATGATGTATATAGGAAATATTATATTTAACTTTTCATTAGGTTGAAATATTTAATTACATACGAGAATACAATTCCAAGGCTCAGCATTGTATTACTCAAAATAGCCAAACGCCCACGGATGCTGTCATGCGCTATTTCAGAAATATACAATGGGGCAATCACACAAAACGCTCCGCCACAAAAGCCTTCAAAAAGAAAGACAATCAAATATAACTCTTATATTGTATATTATACTTTTTGCTTTAGTTTATGTTTGAACAAACAAGATTTAATTTTGCTAGATTTTTGTTACATGATTAACTGCAATTTGCAATAACGGTTGTGCTTATATTTGTTGTATCTATTATTGCACCTGTAATTAGTCTCCCCAAAGCTAACCACAAAATAGTGCTTGCTAACGCCATCATTAGCCATCCGATGAAACATGGAATAGACAGAGCTAACAATGAGAATCGTTTTCCACATTTCTCCGCTGTAAGTCCCACAGCAAACGATCCAAGGATGAAGCCAATCTACGACGAGGGCGTAAATTTTAAGAAAATTGTCTGCACATTATTAGAATTACTATGTTGTTGAGTAAATTATGTTATTTGCTAGTTTGAAAAATTTTATTTTGATTAGTAGCAAATGTCAACTCTTACCATACACGATATGGACAACCACATCAAATCATAATCATCAACCGCTCCTAACGAGCTATTAGCCCTTAAACTTGCATGAACTGGTGATGACCAGCCCAGCATAGACCCTGCGCTGAACGAGCCTAATGAAACTGAGAATGGAAAATTGACGCCACGTAAAGAGTAAAGACTATTACTAATTAGTACAAAATCAATCATGGATTTTATTCCATTGAAAAATAATATTGAGTTGGAGTTTTACCGATGACTGATGAGATAGCTTGAGAGAATATATTAATCTTGACTCGTTGATGCACCAAGATGGGAGTTCGTTCGCCATAATAATCACTTTTCATTTTTAGTTATAACGAAATTCTTAAACTCCTTATCACATAATTTTGACTAACAAAGTCCAAAGCCAGAGAGTCTGAGAAACTGAAAATTTTCTTTTAATCACCTTCATTACTTCAAAATGGAAAATGATTCAGGAAATCCGAATCTACTGAAATCTCCAGGTGTCGCCACCAAGATTGCTAGATTGCCACTGTCAAAAGGCAAATACAACATTGATTTTTTCGGTGATGAAAGTTGATATCATACATAATTTTGTTTTTGTATAAACAACAGACAGGTAAACTGATACATAGTTTATAGAAAATTAGTAGGTGCGTGTTGAAGGCAACGTATACATAGTGTAGGTATTTTATTCACCAGATCGGACACATACAATATTTACTATATAGTTTACTCTCATTTTCATTCAATGTACCATTTTGTTATGACTTAAGATCTTCTTACAGCTCTCAGTCCTACTTCCTTTTTTCTTTTCCAGTTCGTTTACATCTTTGGCAGTACATTGTTACATCATAACAATTTAGTATGGATGAAAGCCTCGAACAAACACGATTACATGATATGAGTTCATCCTGTTAGTAGTATTATTTATCTTTTGTGACGGAAGATTCAATCTGACTGTTGCTATCTGTATTTTTATTTGCTCAGCATTATGTTTACAAGATTAAGTAAAGAATTATTTCGCTACAATGAACCGGCAGCGACACCCGAAAACTCTTATGCAGCCATACATCATTTTGTCTGTTTTGTGACAAGTTCTGATAGCAGAGTAGTGCAAAAAATATTGCAACTACATATTATATGCCTATGTTATGTTATTTACGTATATATCTATATTGCATATTGGCTTAAGTTGATAGGTTTCAGAAAAATTAAGCCAAAACGATGGGTGATGACTTCTTTACGCATTTTTGTCTTGTGTTCATTGTATTAGACAGGCACGCATGTACCATCAATCAGGTAAGGTTAATGTACTTTATCTTCCCAGGCACGTGCGTGTTTGCTTTTGTAGTCATTTATAAGTAAAAAATGAAACAATTCAGTGAATTATTGGTAATTTATATATAGCCTTACAATTTTGCTTCTTTAAAAAAGTAAAAGACTTACTTTGAATTTATAAGGGTCTATATATATGCATACTAATATATATATATAGATGATGCTAGAAACCTTGAGCTTACATTTCTATTAGAAAACCATATTTGACGACTATGAAAAATGAGCCGCAAATATCACACCCTGGTAAAATGAAATTACAAAAGGATAAAATTATCTGAATGAAAAAAATATTTCAGAATTCCGATACGAATCATTGAATGCATCATATTATGGAAAATCATGCGTTTAAATAGAATCAAAGTTTAAGTGGTTATACAAGATTGAATACTTTGTTGATGAGAAATTGATTGTCACAGTCACAGTCACAACAAGCACATTGCAGGTCTGTGGTATATAAGAGTGATCAATGAATATGAAAACGAACATAATACATGCAGCCTACGCACAAGTGTGCAATAAACAAAATTCAATAAAATATTTTTAATTCTTTTACAAATGAAAGTAAACATTTTAAAATATGTTCAACCAAATAACAAAAGAAACAAATCTAATATATTATAATATTTATTTAATTAAAACTAAACAATTTATAATTAATACTATATATCTCAACATTTTTAATTGCAGTTTCCAAAAAATGTTTTAATTAATTGAGTGCGTGTATACATACAGATATAGTTTTACATGAAATCTCATTGAGTCTTATCACTGGATGATTG
>JAQFYG010004510.1:0-10956 GCA_034694325.1 Entomobrya corticalis | reverse complement strand
GGTGTTCCTATACAGCTTTACCTCTTCGTATAATTCTGGCCGATTATCTATTGACAGTTACAAATTACAAACAAGATAAATGTTTGTAAATACATTGTTAGATAGATACAAATTTTTAAAGCGTATACTTTTGTAAAGAAAAACATTTGCAGCACAACTGTCAGTATTCTAAAACGACAAATGAACGAGTGATATTAAATAAATTAATTACTCACCAAAATTTTGAGATGGGCCTTGATTTGCCGAGCCAAGACCAGCAAACATCTTGAATATCTGATTTTCAAACAACGTTAGAATTATAATCTTAATTTTGTAAACTTTATTAATCTGTTTCAGGCAAAGTTTGCCCAACAAAAATGTCTAAAACTTTACTACTGTCCGCTAATGTTCGAAAATTTCAACGATTCCTAACGATTAATTATTATTTAAAAGTCAATCATTAGCAGAGATTTAATAAAATGTCAATAAATTGCTTTCCACTGCTTCTGCTTTTATTAAAATTATATAACCAATTAAATATTTGCTTGTTTAGAATAAATCAGCTGACGATATTAGTCACTCAACTCCTTCTTTGTGTTGTTGTGTGACTGTGACTGTGCATTCGATGCTGTTGCTATTTGTTGTGTGGAATTTAGGTAGATGGATGTGTGGATCGGATGTGGAAATTCATGCACGCAACGTTGTGTCTGTGTCTGACTATTAATTTACGTGTATTTATGCATGTAATAATTGTGATACTTGTTTGAATTACGTGATAACGAAGCTACTCTTTGAAACTTACGTGTGTTTGATAACGGGGAATTGACGATGATTCCGACTTGTTACTTATTGTTTCTAAGTGTCATAATTATTTGGCATACTTTTTTCGCTGAATTTGTGTTTTCTTGTTCCTTCCTTTTTACGTTACCCTGTTTCGCTCCATTCCATACTAAAAACGTGGGTGTGGTGACTGATGATAAGGGACAAAGTGAAAATATAATTTTGATCTTGTTTTTAGTAATTATCATGCAAAGATACTTTGTTTTCGTTGATGCCTAATCATTAACTATTATAAGCGGTCTGATGAATATGAATATTATTTGGCGATTGCCATGAAGTAGGAAAGGATACCCGATCTTGATTGCCATTCTAGGTTATTCTAAGTTTAAATCGGGATCTTTATATTTTTGGGCTTCTGTCAACAGAGTCTGTAAAGTAAAGTGCAAATGCTAATATCGATAACTAAACTAAACAAATATCGATCAGATACAAATAAAATATGTGTTGTTTTAACAAACCAACAGTGGTCTGATAAGTCTGATGGTTACATGATATCGCTTTAGAGAAAATTTCATATACCAAATCCTAAGTGAAAATTGGCCCTTCCCATGATTCACATTTTGTACACAGATAAAGTTAAAACTACACATGTATAATGCATACAAGTGTATGAACTTATGAATGACAATGCAAAGGCCAGAAGAACGATACTCGCTTTACATTTTGTGGAAAATTTTCATTGGATTTTGAGCCTTTGCTTGCTTGACGAACGAGAGAAAATTTTCCACGAAACTGTAAAGATTCATCTCAATAATCTGGTAATCCGCGTAGTACCCAAATTGAAAAGGAGGTTAAGCTCAACAATTGCAAGCCTTCTTGTACTTTTCTTTGAAATATATTTAAAGATTTCCTGCAAAATGGTGGATGACATTTCTTTTATTTTATTTCTTGTGAAGGGATCGGAAGAACAAGAGAGACTACAAAGTCCATTCCTTATAATATAAATCATTAAACAAAGACGTTGGATTTTCTAAACACCTCCAATTAAAAGAAACTCAAATTCATGAAATGTCTCTTATTGCCCCATAAGTTGTTATAAAATGGATATATATATTTATTACATACGTACCTTGCTGTTAATGACTTAGTACTAATATTTTTACTATTGTACTGAAAGAGACGCTATAAGATGCTTATACTTTTCCTGTTTCATGTTTCATAAGAACTTTTGCCTTTGTCAATTAGGTATGCGAAATGCGAACGCGAAGTGTGAACAAGTGCCATAAAATACATACTGCATAGCCATATAGCTTTTGCTAGATATTAGCTAGAATATTACTGGTTTTTCCTTAGGTTTGGAGTTAAGGTAGTTTTTGTATCGAAAGGGTTACATTGCATTGGAATATATATGATGCAAGTATGAAATTCCATACTCATTTGACTTAGGCATTTCGTTCTCTTCTTATCTTCCATGTACTTGAATGTAACGAAATAAACTATCATAACTAAAGTAAATAGTTTCAATCTTCTTACATTCCGCCTCGATTTGCTTTATGTACATTATGTAGCTCTTATGGGGCGGGTGCAATATAAACTTTCAAGTTAGTAAACCCTTTTTTATGCAATAATATTTCCTTGCTTTAAAGTACAAATACCATATCAGTCTCAGGAACTCAGCAGCGCTATCTAGCAAGCGAAGCAGAAAAGCAGCGACAGTGGTAAATCATTAGGAGAAATAACGTCGAAAACTCGTCAAACTATCGCCATCATTTGTCACAGGTATCATTTTAATTTTGCATTTGTTATGCCCTTTATATGCTAATATGCTCTATAAACTCCTTATTAGTCCTTATATTTCTACTTCCGAACGTGGGCTTGGTGAAAACCTTATCACTGACTTAAAGAAGATTAAATTATATGGAATTCAATTTAGACACGCACATTATTCTAGGGACTTTGTGGAAAAAAAACATTATTTATTTTATCTTCTTTGAAACTTTCCTCAGGAAAAGGTACAGGTTGACAGGATTCCGTTTAATCTCATAAAGTACTAGACTTACATCCTATAAAAGTTGCTAGCAGTGAGCTGGGAGTAGGGCTTGGGATTGGGATACTGTTGCTGATATGCTGTGAAGCTTATATATATTTCTCTCTGTATGCTTACGCTAATATATTGCCTCAAAACTTCTGCACCAAATCCTTTAGGGGGCATAAAAAACGGCATATCGATGCATATAAAACCATATAAAACTAAAATATATGGCATAAAGCAGTATAATACCTACGCACACATTCAAAAGATTTTTCTGCTGGATGAGGTGGTATTATTATTGGTATGGTGCAATGTATTGTTGTAGTTAGTTAGTGTTTGAAATTGAAAGAGGATATATTTCTGTGCTACTCAACTGCACCCTGCTGCACCACCTCTGCTGTATTTAAAAGTATTGGATATTGACTTGAAGCCGGAGCCGGGAGTCTCCGTTGTGCCTCTATACTTTTTTATCCGACGACCGACTCCTCTTGAAGTTGCGTGTATTAAAAAGCAACACTCAATCTTGTCAGGAGCGTGCAGTGCAGTGCAACCAACTCGTCTTGCTTGTCGAGGCCCCTACTTACTCTTCAAAATATTTTAATTTTTAATTTTTAAATAAAAATTATTGTGCTACGCAGGAGTGCTGAACACTAACCAAAAACTTAATTCAGAATGGGCGTAACTGTTGAGACTACTAAACAAGGAGATGGTAAGATTTTTGCAATAACTTTTTTATTGTTTTTTTCACGGCTTTGAAGAAATGTCTTGGAGCAATAATCCATTGCATTGCAATGTAATAAAAGGAGCAGGAAGTCAAGGTCATCTTAGATATGGGAATATATATGTATAAAGCGTATGGTAAAGCGGCTTTAGGTATTATTGCTACAGCGCAATAATGGTTAATTATTCCAGTGAAGGAAAAAGAATCGGGTATTTATTTTGTAAAATTGTGTAATAATGTAATAGCCTGAAGATAAGTTTGGCAGGTTAAACATTTAAAATCCTTTTTTGCCGGTTTAACAGACTTCTGACTTTGTAACGGCTTGCATTGTTCTCATTTAAATCAATCCGTTTTCCTTTTCAGGGAGCACCTTCCCAAAACAAGGCCAAACGGTGGTCGTCCACTACACCGGAACACTAACCGATGGGAAGAAGTTTGATTCGTCTCGCGACCGTGGTTCACCTTTCAAGTTCAAAATTGGAAAGGGAGAAGTTATCCGTGGCTGGGATGAAGGAGTTGCTCAGGTAAGGTTTAATTGCAAATCTCATCTGGAATGTGCTTGTTTTTCGAACCAAAGTTCAGTTGATGATAAATATGACAATTGACAATGTGTATTTTATTATTATTTCCAGATGAGTATCGGTCAAAGAGCCAAGCTAACCTGCAGCCCGGATTATGCATATGGATCTCGTGGTTATCCTGGAGTCATTCCACCCAACGCCACACTAATTTTTGATGTAGAGCTCATTCGTGTAGAATAATATCTCTTTTTTTTCAAGTACATCAAATAACTAATGCTGTTTGTTGTTTAGAGTCCAAGACTTCTATTCTATTATAAAAACTGACAGTACACAATACATAATTGAATTTAAATATTGATAAATAATGTTAGCAGAAATGAACATAGCTATAATTCTTTCGTCTTTCCTCTATATATAGAGAAAATTTTCATTTCGTTTGTTCTACTATTATTATTACTATCCACACATAAAAATTATAATATATACATACGTAAATTTAAAATGTTTGAGATACGTGTAACATTATATTATCGTTTGTTACAATTTTAATATGCTAATCAAGGATATTTCCTTGATAAAAATGTTTGCTCGGCTGCATTCATGTCTAATCAATCAGTTAGTCTTGGAGTTGTCCAAAAGTACAGAGTTTGTTATTATTATTATGAATATGAGCTGGGTTAGCTTGGTTTTCTTTAAAAAATTTAATGCATGTCAATATTTCATGTCAACAATGTAGTACAGCAAGTGGCTTCAAAGAATAAGCATTTTATTTGACAAATAATTCAGGCTAGTTATTTTAATTGTGTTTATGTTTAGTAAATTACTTGTACAGTAAAATTGGATTGGAATTCAATAATAAAGGAAAAGTGAAAGTCAAGTTCTTATCAAGATATATCAGAATTGAGAGTATTTTCCTGTTTTTCTGCATTACTTTTAATTGCCCAAAGATAAATTAGCATTATTTACATGTAGTGCATAAACTTGTGGTAAAATGTTTGGCATAATGAAAAAGGTCTCATATTAGGCACGAAAATATCCTTTGATTCTAGAATAGCATACAAGGAAACTATGATAATTCGCTGTCAACTCTCCTTTAATTTTTGATGAGATTTTATGACAACAAAGACAGCAACAAAACAATTCAAATACATTAGTATTCCATTCCTCCCATTCTCCAGCAAATAATAATTTATTTAAAGCACACCCGTTACAATAATATATAGCCCTTTTTGAACTTAACAAGTTTGTATTTGTATTGGAAACGCACCATGAGCAAAATTAATGAATTGTGTTATCAGTAAAAAGCACCACCGTTCAGGAAACACATAAACCACATACCAAACCGAAATATTTTTTTGCAGTAAACGCTCCCAAAATCCCCGTTGTTAATTGTGAAAATATTAATACCGACAGGAATGATTTGAATTTTAAATGCAAAACACCCAGAACGTTGGGCGATAAAATAAAGCAACGTTTATAAAATTGTATTTATAGATGTACATCAGTTTTAAAAGCTGTCTTCATATCAGTCGACACAAACTTGTAAATTTGAAATATGATGGTAAAAGATTAACTTCTAATCCTAACTGACATCATTGCAAACATCTAATAATATTTCCATAAATTAACAAACTACTTGGCTACACCAATAAAATAAAATCACAGCTAACAATAGAAAAATTGTCACAATAAGTCAGCATTTCTTCTATAAATCAGTACATAATGAAGGTGCATTTATTAACTGCATTATTGCACAGTTGATAGTATATGCAATCAACGTTATTAATTTGCCTTAATTATTCATTAGCTAAATGTATACATTCGGATGATGTAAAAAATAAAAAATAGGTACGGTGCATAATTGAAACTACAAGCAGATTTACTCTTACTTTTTCTACCTACGATTCTACGTTCTACATACTGGCTGGCGATCATGTACTCAATGATAAAGACTTTTCTCTGAAATAAATTATTATAAAACATCCGTACAAAGTATTTAAAATACTAATCAGTTGTCAGCGAAAAAAAATTAAACTTGAAGATTATAATCTTGAAGATAAAAATTCAAATGCAATTTTGTTTTGTTAAAACCTATAAGCAGTAACTTTTGCAATGAACTAGTATTCAAATCCAAGCTGGAATGCATCATTCGAGAAAAAGTTGACCAATTATCGTTCTTTTTCTTAAGTCATTTAAGTAACAATAATTGTTAAACATAACTATTGCACAGAACCAAAATGTACTAAATGCCTTAAAGATAAGTTCATACTGATTGTGTGAGTATTTTCATACACGTGTTTTTGCCATTTTGGGATGGCTTACTTATACTGTTGTTTTTATATGCTCTATAGTAAAATTTTATCTACATAACTATTATTTTTTACACAGTGGAACTTTTAAAAACTAAATTAATTGACGAGAAAGTGCATTTATAACCATCATAACGATCTGCATTGTCTATTTAACTTGTACATATGCATTGTCTTAACATTGTAACGATTAGAACAAAAACGTACAGGTACCTACACTCTATGTATATTGCATTTAAACTTGACATTTCGTTCTTAATATATCTACTCTAAAAAGTCTAAAAATCCTTCGTCATGCGGACTTGTCGCACTCCTTCTTATAGAATCTTTCCACAAGTGCATGTAACACACTTCCGGGAACACGCTGATGTTCCTTGATCAAATTTTCAATTGCGTGGGCCGCCTGAAAAATACGATAATAATTGTTTATGTATTTTTCTGATTTATCTTAATTTATCCTATGTTTTTAATATTTTTACCTGTTGAGCAAGCACTTCGGGAGTATTATTGGGATCATACGGAATAGGTTTCCCAATATAAGTTTTCATTTTGACTGGAAAAAATCCATAGATTGGAACAAGAGGCAAATGTGTTTTTGCGTACAGCCACCTCCAAAATCGAAGGCCCCAACTAAATGAACGGAATGCTTCTCGTATATTTTGCGTGAACATTGGAATAATAGGCTGAAACAGAAAGAATCCCATATTAGATCAATGATAATGATGATAATACTTCCAGGTAGCTTTTAACAACCGAATGGTGCTGCGCAGAGCAGAGTTTAGGATCTTACCACTTTAGCCTCTAAAGCTACTTTTGCAAATCCAACTCTGTTTTTCCACAAAAGTTGATAGTTGCTGTTACCGAATTGTGCCTCGTATACTCCCCCAGGTGCTATCGCAAGAGCGTTTCCTTCCTTCAAAATATTGGCGCAACTTTGCACGGTACCGGGCAGGACCTTAAAAGCTTCCATTAGTAGAGACCATCCTGTTGTTGAACGCAACCCATCATTAAGATTTATTTAGAACAATGGTTATGGATAAAGCAATAGAAGTTATATTTTAATCAGAAAACCTGGCATTTTAAAAAGAAATCTGTCCCCCACACATCTTATCAGCCTTCCTCTAAACAAGATACATTTAGAAAGCACATAATAAAAATCGATTGGTATTGCTCCATGATAATACACGATTAACGAAGGTTCATTCTCTGGAATGTTTTCCAAGCCCACCACTTCATAACCTGATAAAACAAAAGAATCATTCATGGATCATACATCGATACGTTTGAAATCTGACGACTTAATTTGTAACGACATTTTAAATTTACCATACCATGCCAAAGCCACCCTTGGGCATCCCACAAAGCTGCTAAACTCTTCCTTCCACCCTCCCAAAAGTCTCTCTCGTACGCATCTAGCAAACGATGCCTAAATACAAAAAAAAACAATTTGAATATATGTATAATTTCTTTTATTTAACAATTTGATATAAAATTAAAATCATTGATTGATGAGAAATAAAAGTTACTTACCTATGCCATTTATAAATATACAGAAACAGAGCACTAAGGTACAAAAGGATGAGAATCACTGATGGAAGTATAAACATGGCCAAAATTGGCGTAAAAAGCCAACTCAGCCATCTCGCATAGTCTATATCAACATCAATATACTCTGGAATGTAAAAAACGGAAAGCGTGAGAAAATTTTAATCGTTTTAATCGTATCACGTGCGAGAGATTCAGCTTGTTTACAAACAAGTCGTAGATACATGATATTGGCTTACGTAGCATCCATAAATACGTAGTCGTGTTGCCGGAGGTCTGGAAAGGATCCAAAATGTCATTGCTGGCATCATTGACGCTAGTGTCAACGGCATAAGCGCCATTGATACCTAGTGCTGCTGAGTACATGAACGTAATAAATACTGGCCCACAAGCGTTTTATACAGTGAAGATGATGAGTAATGACCGTTCCGAGAAATGGAAGACCATCCAACGCTTGTCCGTTTTAGTTCAACCTGATAACATCTGGAATTGTAAACATGAGAAAATGTAAGAATCGTTTACACTTTACTAATATCAGCAATAGTTCAGCATGCGTTAAAATAAACGAATACTACTAGATACTCCCAGGAACACTAGGTTTATAAGCCTATAGCACAGTAAATACATAAAACTTCAAACATACAATTTTGATGGATTTTATATTTCATTTGAACAAACTAAAATATTGTTTCCACAACATGAGAACTTTGAATCTATTCAATTCAGAGCAATTACTCTTGATAAAGTCATCAGCACTTACAGCAAACTGGCCATTGGCCATCAAATGCATAATCATTGGAATTTTACTCTTCTGTCAATTAATAGCGTTTGCAAACTCACATGCATGAGCACAAAATCACTACATTAACTTCATTGGAAACTCGTCTTGCTTCACGCGCATTAAGAAGCTCTCTCTCTCTGCAAGTGTCCTCAACGTCTTTTGTTGTTCATGCAATAATTGCTACAACACGATATAATCTAGATGCCAAAAATGGCCTAAATAATCATTTGCAGAGTCTAAAACTAAATCATAAATTAATTACTACACTTGAGATTAGTGTGATAAGATAAAGATATCTCTTAGGTAGGTAAATCGGTTTATAGTCAGTTAACTATTTGTTATCTAATATCTCTGTATTTTTACTGTAGTGACGGTTGGAGTAACCTGTGCTCTATAGCGTCCATACGAACTTTTGACCATTACAGATCTGTATCATTGCACTGCACTGATTCTGATACAGTGATGCATGACTTCGATGAAACTGAAATACATTTCAGAGTATTTTTGGTGTAAACAAAGGCAAAAGGTATAAATGTAATCGATTATGTAGTCTTTTAGCTATACCAATATATTTAAGTTGATACTATAAAAGTATTAGTATCAACAACTCAATTTAATTATAACTAATAAACTTTTATATGAATTATTAAATCAAGAAATTAGTCAATTCATTAGTAGCATACCTGCATTAGGTCCCAGGAAGAACCTGCAACGAATCTAGCATGACGTGCTGCTCATGATCACGTGAGGTGACTAAAGCAGCCTGTCAGTAACCCCAGAATTTTATTTTTCCACATATCCGTTTCCCAGTCTCCTACTAAACATGTCTTCAGTCTTCAGCAGTCGTCTTAACAGAGATTTTTTCGCAAATGATACAGAAACTCAGGCATTTAAGGAGAAGGTTGTCGCTGGAACACTAACACAAATATTTGTCTGTCAGTCTATTTTATGCTTCACTTTACTACAAAGTCGGCACACCATGTTGAATTTATATTTAACGTGACCCCTATGAAGATCAAAACTGGTTCTTTAATACCCTGTTTAGATTGGATGATTTCGGGACAAACCTCTTCTTTTGTGTACACACAGGTTGATTACAAGTACAGCTCATCATATCATAACTGACTGGCAGACTAGCACTTTACTTGCATGCAAACAAACCGTATCATTTTTGCAGAAACAACATCAAAAATTTTTGCATCACGCACAGTACCTAAAACCCATTTTACATTTTCAAGGTAAAGGGATGAATAACACATCAAAATTTTGGCAATGAAAATCTTAAGGTTTTGGGGTTCACCCCGGCTAGGTGTTATTCATTTTTTTTGGTAAATTCGTCACGTACAAGTAAACATTGGCATGCATGACTAGTAAAACAGCAGTACAGGGTATGCCTAAAATAAAATCTTTCTAATGAACAGTGATGAGCAAGAGATAGAACTGATGGTTTGGTTATGCTGTACTACATAATATAGACCGGATAGAACAATTCAAAGTAATTACGTCTTCGTCTCGCTTCTTAAATCTGAAATTGATGTAGCCCATGGTATAGTCGTACGTAATAATGTGGTAGCAGTCGAAAATCTGTTTTTTGGTTGAATTCTGATCCATTGCATTGTTGTGCTGTTCATTGTGTAGTATATTACCTAAAATTGAATTTCATATAAATGCAAGAAATCATTTTTTTACAAACAGATGATATTTACAAGCTATGATGAGATGATGATGATATATATAGCACGCAAAGCGAATGAAGAAGTCTAGATGAGAATTTTTTCAAGAGAAAAGATGCACATTACAATATTGGTAAGAGCTCTCTGTGGGACTCACTCTTATTTGATATTTTAGAAAGAAAAGTAAGTTACTCAAAGGCCAAAGGAAAGCATAGCAAACTGAACCAAAACGACATGATAAAACATACGCGAACGTGAAAGTATTATTCCTTATATGGTGTGTGTGTGCGCCTGGTCTAGTAGATACTCATTGGTAAGTGACAGGTAAAATGTTTGCCATGTAAAATCAAATGATCAATGATTTTATGCTCACTATCATTTCTATCAAGATTTCTATGCTAAAAAAATCATGCACAATGTTCGTTGCTAGATTATTTTTGTCTTTAGACGATTTGGCGTCATTTTTGAGTCATATATAGTAGCCGATTCATGTTATCAGGAAAAAATTGTGAATTGTGAACCCAGAATTTGTATATGATTGACACTTTATTGCTCCATTAGCTTTTGAATACTTCATATATACACACATTAATTGTAGATGATCGGCTGGGTATT
>JAQFYG010004509.1:0-10958 GCA_034694325.1 Entomobrya corticalis | reverse complement strand
ATACTTTACAATTATGAATACAATATCTCATATTGCCCAAAAAATGAGCTTGTGTGGGACAGCCCTAGTAAATGGAATATATTTGGTGTGGAAAAATTCGTAAAATCAAGATATCTGGTGTGGAAAACCTTGTGAAATTAAGATATCCCATATGAGAACTAGGCCATCGATATGTATATTATTAGGTAAAATACTACTAACACTGTTTTTCTGACCTACATTTCTACATTGCGTGCATTTAGTGTAGAAAGGGAAAGTTTCAGTCAGTTATTTCGGCAAAGTCAACACAGGATTTGCAATTATTTTGTTTTAAATACTAAATCTGCTTGTCGTGTAAAACTTTTTATCAAATAAAACGTGCATCATGCTGTAAAATTATCAAAAAGCTAATTTTGATTTTTAATTATTGATTTAAATTTCTGTTTGGAGCCTATTTAATATGTTTTTCTGTTCTTTTTTCAAAGCTGCAGAAAATACGTGTGTAATATTGAAACGTTTTGATGATAAAATTTGCAGTTTTTAATTTAATGTTATCAAGCTTTGCGGTATCTTCTTTATGACGTTACAATTCCTCGTCAATAAAAAAAGCCCTACAAATATTACTTCCCGAATCGATGTTTTAAAATTACGCCTATTTGTTGAGAAATTGGCATTTTAGTAATTGTATTGCGCAAATTGTTTGCAGCAAATGCATTACATGCTTCGAAAAATAATTTGCAAAAATAATAACCTTCATCACGCGGTCACTCTCTGGCTAAAATTAAAATCTCATAAAAAGACTTCTATCTATGTCAATAATTTTGCTAGTTATACCTTTATTGTGCTTCCAATTATAGGACATTATAAAATTGGTCAGCAAAAATATTTAATGAGACCATTACACGCGCTTATTTTTACTTTAATAGGCAACTAAAATTGTCAAACTGAATGAAAACCAATTGGAATACATTTTCAAATTCTGTTTTGTAATATTTCGTAAATTTAATCTAGATTTACCTTTCTAATTGCTGTTTGAATAAACAAACATGACTTAAAAAATTGCAAAAAATAATGGACATATCTGTAAAACAATTATGCTTTTGCAATGATTAAATGAATGAGAGTAATCCTAATAGCAAAAAAACTTTAAATGGAAAGAGAATTCTCCTTTCCTTATAATTTTTAATTGTGGTTTAAGCAGATTGTTATGGACATTTGACATTTTAAATATTATTTGTAATCCAATAAAACAAATAAAACTATTTTATCAGATTTGGTAATAAATATCGTTAGCAATTTTAATATTTTTTCGAAAGGATTTGTATTTTTGCCTCCCAATTTTAGTCTGCATTGCAAACGGTGCTACTGTGCATCTATAATTCTAGAATTTGTAATATTCGGTTTTAATTTGTAAGTAAACAGCTAAACCTCAATCAGTAAAATATTGTACACTCGACGTCTGTGAACACTCTACCCACATCATTTCGTCCACAAATTCTTTTATCAGTTGCTTTTTAATAGGTTCAATCCGTTCTAAATTTGAGCTTGCTGCTTTTGAAATTTTAGTTTTAAAATAAGGTATCGTCCATCGACTAGACGTTTTCCGGATATTTTTAAAAATTTTGATAAGTTTTCCTGATATTTGTAAAAATACAAAATGTTAAATACATACAAATTTGAGAATTTTCAACCTAAATCCGTTTTCTTATATTGACTTATATAATGTGGTATGACTTATATAATGTTACTGGTTTAGGGTCGTTTAAGGCAATGTTAAACAGTAAAACGTACGCAACAAATACCATGAGCAAAATGTTTTAAATTATAAATGAGATAAATTGTTTTACTTTTTCCTAATTCGCACCTATTAGTTTTAAAACAAAACTAAGAAACTATTGCATATTTCCAAACTGCGGTGCTTACATAATTTAAACGTTTTAAATCAGTTTTTCGGTTATGCCTGTAGCTTTTATAAACAACTATTTAAGCTTTTTATTCTAATTTAATCTTTTTTAATGGCAGAAATCAAAATTTCAAATCTTATTACGCTAAAGTTTGCTAACAATTAGTTTCTAAAATTGAGAACATCATAGGGGCCCGTCTCCTATGTCTCTTGTTTATTAACTTTGTTATGGTTTCTTAATTTTGATTGTGAAATATCACGTGTTAATATTCCATTTTTGTCGGTGCAACTACAACCGTGTTATATCTAATATTAATAAACCGTCTCAGCTTTTTATTGACTTTACTGTTCTTACAAGCAATTTCCTACGTAATTTTTTTATGTTTTTTATCTTTTAAACATATATTTTCCGTTTGCTTTTTTAAAGATTTAGGCAAATAAGATAGTTCCCTAAGACAATTTATAAATTTAAAATTACTTTTTGCAATTTAAATTTTTTCGCAAAATATTTTTACGAATATGTAGCTTGCCAATATCAGGCCAAACCAAGACATTTTGGTGAAAAGACGTCCTACTTTGCTGCGTTTGGCCTAGACTTATTGATTTCAGGTGCCATTTTATGCTATTTTATTTTTACCACCATCGCAATAATTGTTCTTGAGGCAAAAAAGCAACGTTTTGAGTTTAGGTGCTCAAAATCACTATCATTTTAAGTAAGGTTTACCATTATTCAGTCATTACTGCATTAATTTGATAAGCACAAGAATCTTTTGATTTAGTTCCCCATAATTAGTTAAATTTAACTCGCAATAATGAATTTCATGAATATTTAAGGCATTAAATTTTATGATCGTGTAAGAAAACATGATCGTATTGTCGCCATTACTTCAAGGAATAGATCCCGCATTAATTTTCATATTTTTTAAGCACATACCCCTTTTCCGAGCTCATCCAATAAAAAAACTGTGCTCCTTTTTCTCTCTACTTGTCTTTGTTCAACAAGATAGAGTACCCATAATAGCACGACAAAAACAGATAGAGAGAGGCACGCTCTCCTGCTGAGCAAAGACAAGCAGAGAGAAAAAGAAGCACAGTCTATTTATTGGATGAGCTCGAAAATGGGGTATGTGCTTAAGAAATATGAAAATAAATGCGGGATCTTATCCTTGGTGTAAAGGCTACAATAAAGTACAATATTAGGAAACAAAATATTTTTTGCTCTGAAGTGAGGACGAAAAATATGTAATTTTATAATTTCCGTATTCAGTAAATTTTAAAAAAATGAATTAAAAGTGGAGTTTTTGAATAAAATTTTTCTCAAACTTCTCAAAATTTTCAATAATAAATTTTATATTTTTCTAACTTTAAATTTAAATTCAACTTAACCGCTGTTGCCCCAATGTCATACTTGATTGCTGTACATAGTGGTTCTATTTTTGATGTCTGAAATGTTTTATCTTTCTTTTCTCTAATTTACCTTTTTAAATCCTCATTTTAAAAAGTAATCCACACGGAACCGAAACAAATGCTTAGGAGAAGTAGTGACGCTGTTTCGTGTGTCTCTAGAATTTAATATTTTTGTTGTATTTTGAAAAATTTGGTACTCCAGTAGTTTTTAATCTCAAGGATGTCAGTTTGCGTTCAGCACCAATATCATTGTCAGCATTGATCTGTATAAAAACAAACAAATAACATGGTATATTTTTAAAATAATTATGTATTATTATTATTATTTGATTTTTGTGGGTGTAAAAAGTAGCAATTATATCCTTAATACGTACCAATCCACTGGAATAAATAACTATTGCTCTTCTTATTTTCATAAAAGTGATCAGAGTCATACGCCACAATATTCGTAAAAACATATTTATAAATACATACAAAAATATAAACCAAATGCAAATTAAAAAAAATATGACAACAAGGATATTTTTAAATATAAAACTTACCACATTTATGTAAAAGTTTGAAGCTCCGTTCTCCAAAAACAAATTTTCACTCCTTGAAATCCAAGTGTTTCTTTTTTAGAGAAGATTTGTATGAATCTTTTTCATTTCGGTAACTATAAGCAAAAATGTAATATAATTGGTTAATTCCTTTTCAAAACGTTTTTGCAATTGTTATAGTATACCTTACAAAAAATGACAAGTTTCACTTTTGTTTTATTTTACCCTTTTTGTTGTGAATTTTTTTTTGTTGATTTGCACTTGCCTAATTTTTGACCACTTAAATAGTATTTATTGACGCAAAAATAACAGGTTAAAGATTTTTGGAATAAATTTTCAAAAATGCAGTTATTTTTTAGCTAAAATTTTAATTAGTATCGACAAATTACTGTTGCACTAAAAACAATTTTTAAAAAATTTGCAGCTAAATGGTGCAAAATACATCAGCCGATCAGCCAGCATCAGCAACATCTTATGTACTGCCAGCAAAGAATGGAAAATGAAGAATTATAATCAAGAAAATTATCTGGTAAGAACCGGACTCCTTATATGGCCATATTTCCTTATTTCAGCTAAAGAGATTCAGTTGCTTAGAATTCCGTCCAGTGTGTCTGATTATAATTCTATAAATTAACAGCAAAAAAAACTGGAATGAAACGAATAAAAGTCAGAATTTGACATTTGGAATTAAGAGTTGCGCAACACAGGCCAACAAGAATCATGAAAAGCATGGCGAGCATATAATCTCCAAATATTATCTATATAATTATTTTTAAACTACATATTGCCATCTGTATACTGATGTATCAAAATATATTGATTTATTTTCATAGAAATATAAAAATATGGAAATCATAAAGCAGCAGTGTGAAAACTGTATATCTGTTGACCTAATTCTCATTTATAGTTGTCTTTGCGCCTTATTTTTTATTTAATGTCATGTTCAAAAGAAAGGCGGAATTTACGTAAATACTATACCAATTTTTTTTAGTTAATTACTAAATAATACTTCCAGGTTTAAGGAAAGCGGAAAAGCTATAAAGATCTAAAAGGAGCATTTTGGCATTGAAATAAGTTTTGAAGTGGCAAAATATACATTTTTGATTCTGCTACAGAGATGAAAAGTTTTTACATCTACTCAGTTCTGATGCATTATTGATTAATTTTTTTTAATTTGCTCAATCTCTTGCAATGAAATGTGGAGTAGGTACTGATTTTTATGAGAATATTTTGTAAAATGAATCAGCCTAAATATTATATAGGAAAAAAATATTAATTTGATGCCTGCTCTTGCTACACAAACAAAACAAAACAGCTCCAGTCGATTAATTCAAAAACAAAATAAAAACTTAAATCTTGTAGGTTGATATAACTTGGAGTAAAAGTAATATCAAATCAGAGCAATTTTCATGATTTGGAAAATATTGTGTAAATTCCTGTGTAATAGTTCAGCTTGAACTAGTGTTAAAAGTAATGGAGGAGTGCATTTTTTTGTTAATGACGTAGTTTATTCCGAAGAAATTAGAAAATGCCTACTACCAGATTTATGTAAAAAAAACAAAGATAGGAGAGCCAAAATAATAAAAATTGACATTTTATTTATTTTGTAATGTTCGAAAATTGAAATGCTGTGTATACGATAAAAATACACGAAGGTAAAATTTGGACAAGTTTCATTATTTTGTATAAAATAGGATTTTACGGAATTTTGAAAAGTATGTATGCTTTTTTGATTTAACTCTATGGGAAAACAGTTTAGATGTTTTTGTAACAACGTTTTGTCAAAATAAATGTAAACTTTGTGTTTTGCTACTTGTTTGCTGCTAACATTTTCAATGTAATTTTTACATACCTTTTTATCATTTAGTTGAATGATAATTCACAAACTAATCACTTGCAACGATTTTTAAATCAACACTTCCAAAAAATGTACTGCTATTTAATAATAGAAAATAATATTTTTACTCCTTAAATTCCACTCTCACTGTTACAACCTTTCTTAACTTTTAGTTAACTGGTAAAAAATACATCTATTAACATCGGCAACAATTTATGAATTGAAGCAAAAAAAAGAAAATGAACACTTATTATCCTGTAAAGTATCTGGTTAGAACCGGAATGCAAATAGGACTATTTCGCGTCATGTCAACTGAAATGGATACTGAGCATAATAAACAGGTTTTGGACTATCTGCTTTAGTAACTTTAGTCAATTGAGTCAGGTTATAATGCAATGAACCAAGATCGCAGAAACTAGAGTAGAATGAATGAAAGTTAAACCTTATCTTTGGAGTCCACAGTTGTACAACACTGCAGCCAACGCATATCATACGATCTTTGATGGACAACATCCATTTGGAATGCACATAATTTGTTTTCAACATAATGCTGTCATGTGTAAGTTAAAGTATCAAAGTATATTGATTCATTTTTATAGAAAGATGAAAATAGATAAATAATAAAGTTATAGTCTGGAAACTGTTTATCAGTTAGCATAATGTTTATTTTTAGTTAGATATGGGCTTTATTCTTTATATGTTACGTGATGCTTAAATAAAGTGTAGCATTCACGTAATGTGTAAAAAAATTTAATTTTGTGATAAAAAACTGTAATTTAAGCCGTAAGCTATTTTTATAAAAAGGAAAAAAAACAGTTCGGAAAGATAGTTGCACATGCCAGCAATTTTTAAAAATAATACGTTTATTGTGAATGTTCACAGAAAAACCAAATTCTACTTTATAAAAAAACAAAGATATCATAAAGTGCAAAAGAATAAGCTGAAAAACATTTTATCTAGTGAAAACTATCTTTAAAAAGAAATAAATGCCAAAACTTTGCAAATTTTTTAAATAAATAATAATTTTCATCCGATTTTACTCATCACCAACTAAAGCAATGAAAGTTTTCAGAAACTACTAAAAATTTGGTCTTATTTAAAACAATCCCCCGAATTTTGCTCAGTGTCCTCACAGAAACTAAGGGCACGTGCTTTGAACAAAACCGTAAAAACTCTAAAAACTCTGTTAAAAGCGCAATTGGGGAAAATTTCTAGTCCTAGTCTGGACAAGAAACTGCATAATTCTTTATGCAATATCTAAAAGTTGATTTTGTTTTGAGACTCCAGAATGTGTTGAGAAAGTTTTACAGTTGTGCCGTTTTTAGTCCAGTAACCTTTACTGTAAAAACTTTAGATTTATTGTCAAATATTCCATATTGCAATCCAATATGTTACAAGAAAAATATTTATTATACGAATTTAATAAATGTATTTTGAAATGACTTCTAGATTTTAAAAGTTTATTTTAAGTAATGCTTATGACACTGTTAAAACTCTGATATCCATTAATGCAGATGTTGCAAACACAAGTTCAAAAAGAAATAAGTATTTGCAATAACTTTGCTTTAAATAGTTATCTTGCAAATTTTTGTGAATTGCATTCTGTCGATACTTCATCCAATCTGAAATTTTGAAATCGCAGCGTACAGTGTCACTTAAACAAATTTTGTTGGTGCATGCGGAAATTAAAACGAAAAAATGAAGGCATTTTATCAATAAATAAACCGTTTACAAACAAAGTTTTATAGGCATTTACAAATTTTGCCTGAAAACTTTGAAAATAAAAATTAAATCATAGGTTAATTTTTTCACTGTAACATTTTTACAGATAAAACTGGTTATTATGTCCTAATAATTTTTGCCAGTCATGAGTTTATCGCTGACCTTTTGACTACATATTTTGGGGAAGACGACATCAGTTTGTCATAAAATTTATCTTACATTCGGTCAAATGTAGATGAAAATACTTTTACATTTAAGGTCATGGCCCAGTTACTGTTGATGATATTATAATATTGATTGTTTTAATTTGATTTATTTTGTCAAAAATGATTTTTTAGGATAACCTAAATTTTAAAAATAGAATGGATAAATTTATCTGCTTTTTATAGAGAGACAATAACAATTATCGTATTAGTTGCAAAAAAAACATCGACCAGATTTGTTTTAGTTTGACTATAAATACATTCATAAGTTTTGGTAATTTTGAGTTTTTTTAAGATCCAAATTTGCTTTTGCTTTTTATATTTTATTGGAGACAATTTATGTTGAATTATTATAGCATATAATTTTAGTATTTAATCCTCATTAAAATATTATAAATGTCATTTTGCATTTTTTGTTGGCTTGCATGAAAAAAGCCATTTACTAACACAGGATATTGTGATGAAATGAAAATAATTAGATTATAAAAGCATGTGTAAAATGACCCAAATGTATTTGATTTAAAAAATGACTTCCTTAGTTTTTGTTTTCATAAACTATCCAAAAATAACTTTAATATTAGTTTGGCTTGCATCATTTAACATAAATTAGACACTAGATCTTTGATGGTTAATTTTAAATATTTTTATAACTGGTTATTTTTGTTCAATTTTAAAAATTCTCAAATTATGTCAGATTCCCACATCGTTCTCTTCACACAAAACTGCAGTGTGTGTGCCGCATGGAAACGCCCTATAATTACTAGTATTTGAAGTAGAGGCCCATGCAAGACAGCTTTTAAATGCAGAGTCACTAAAACTCAAAATTGGAACCACATCCGCATTTGGCGTCACACCGTCTTCATCCCATGCAAATTGCAAATGTGTCCGGGCATCCCGAGCTGATGTCCAGTACCCTAAAAAAAATTAAATTCTTTTATAAGAAGGTTCACTACATCGAGATTTGGCCTTGTACTAGTGAGACCATCTTAGAACAAATTAAATTTATTTATTTTGTACAAATATTTGGCAATGATCCGTTTTCTCGACACCTTATAAGAAATTCTACTTGTGCGGGTGTCCTAATACTTGCAAGAAGCATTCCAGCTCCGGAAGCTGTACAAAAATTTTTTGGCGTCGGACCAATTCTAAAAAACAAAAAATCCAACTAATATTTAAAATCATTCCTTTTAGGGTTTTATGCCATCCTTAACGTTTCTAACGTAATAAAATTCTCGATGAACATAATAGCTTTTTGCTTCAACTGTTTCCAAATAAGTTATGGCATTGGCCCAGGCATGGCTCGTGGGTAAAAACGCGGGTGGGTAAATCCATTTTAACCCGGGTTTTACCCAGCCCACTTAGTAGCTCTTGACAATGGGTTTTAATGGGCGCTGGGTTTTAGGATAGTAATATTTGAAATAAAAAAGCACGCGTTTTCTATGGCTCCATATAAATACATTTATT
Source organism: Entomobrya corticalis (assembly GCA_034694325.1). NCBI lineage: Eukaryota > Metazoa > Arthropoda > Collembola > Entomobryomorpha > Entomobryidae > Entomobrya > Entomobrya corticalis. Next base: position 1,904 of record JAQFYG010004509.1, on the reverse strand, counting down.
TGATTTTTTCACCCGTTTAAACCCATATACCCATTAAAACCCATTTTACCCGTTAAAACCCGCACCCACGGGTTTGAATGTAGAAACCCGCGGGTCTAGCCATGCCTGCATTGGCCTCTATTTCAAATTAAAAAAATTAAAACTTTGAAAACTTTGGATAAAAATAATATTTTTTATATTTATCTGTCTTGTGTGTCTGAAGCAGTCATTAACGAAAAGGAAGTATAAATATATAAGGCTGCTAATGCAGTCCATGTTAGATTGTTATTTTGGGTAAACATTTTAAAAATATTGTGATTATTTTTTTCATTTAAAATCGAGTCATTAATGATAAATGATATAAACTCAATATAAACAGATGTGGCGTTCAGTACTGCTGCAGCACAAGCACAAAATAATAAATATATGTACATGTTGTAACGTTGATTTCTCAGTTGTTACATTTTATCATGTTTGGAATGTGTTATGATTAGAAATAAAATGACGTGACCTGGATTATCATTGTTGCCGATGTTCAAATCTGATGGCCAAAACGACAAAACATGTCAGTTTTCCTTCTTAATCATTTGATGTCAAAATTATTGATAAGGTTCGTATTGGTACTACATCATCGTAGTTCAAGAAAACAAAATTAACTAGGACCTATGAATATAACATTATTTTATAATTGACATTTTTGTTTGACTTTCATACATAGTTAATAAGTTGCTAATATTTAAATTTATAAGGTTTAACTTCAGCAAATACTTTACATTAAAACGGAATATTTTCCAAGAATAAAACTAATCGGTTATCGGTTTCATCAAAATCTCATTTATAAGCAGCATTTATCACAATATTTTTTATGAAAACTTAAACTCATCGGTTACTTTACTCAGGCTGGGAAATATATAAATAATAAATGCAAATTATTTGGTTATTCGTCAAAAAAAACATCTGTCCTTCATTTAACATTTTGCAAATACAACGTTATCTTGACTGAACACAATCATTCAATAAACATTGTACCTTCCTTGTTTGTTTAGTTGCCGGAAACCTGTTTTTCCACTAATATATTTCATGACGTTGTGGTTATCGTTACTTCATACATCCGTACATCTATGACATTTTATGATAAAGATAAAATATAAAACGAATATTGGCAACAATTTTGCATTTTACTAAAAATATTTTTGGCATATAATATTCCCGTCGTTAAACAAAACAATACTAATTTTTACCGGAAAAAGAATGGTTTGCAAAACCATCTATGGTACATCAAATTAACTAACATAAAACGATCCTTAAGAAAAGTGTAAATTTATAAAATTAACTTACAGCAAGTTGTAGCAAGTATGGACTTTGATTCAACTAATTGGTGGATTGTAGGTTCCTTTGTATTAGTTTCGATTTTAGTGATGATTTTGATTTGTCTCCGGAAATATATATCTTGGTTTTAACATGATGGTAAGCTTGTTTCATAAAAATATAAATTTTCAAATATTAAAGGTAGAGATTGATACGACAAAAATTATATATTTTATGGTAATATATAAAACGTTTTGTTGTTAACAGTATAAAGCAATGTGTCCATGCGAATAAAAACGGAACAAAAAGAAGAAGAAAATATTGGAACAAATAACTTCATATGTACTTGCATTTATATTGTTTAGAGAAGCGGAAGCAAAAAATTCATTTTTATTTTTAAACTATCGTTAAAAATAAATACCATGGTTATCTTTGTTAGACTCATATCATTTAATGATTAAAAATCTAGGTTTAACTTTCTTCCTAGCTAAGATGTATTTTTATTATGTAGTATAAATTAAATAATAAGTAATTTATTACGATTAATTCTGCTCTAATATGAAATTTATAATACATCACTTTAAATCTAATTCATTCAAACTAATTCAAGTGAACGA
>JAQFYG010004508.1:0-10958 GCA_034694325.1 Entomobrya corticalis | reverse complement strand
CTGACAGGCAACAAGTAATTAAGATAATATTGAATATTAGATTAAGTGACAAATCTAAATCTGACTAACAAGCTAATCCCAATGCACTACACTAACATACTTATATTTGCCTCTAAAGCAGAGTGTTTTTAATAATAAATTAATTCATCAACTTACTACAGTCAGTTGTTCGAAGTTTTAGTTAAGGCGACAACCATTCCTTCGAGCACCCTGGCGGTGTAAACCTGACCAGATAATATTTTGAATGATGCTGAAATTATACAAAACATACAACGTTCAATCTTCTTGATATTGGATAATATGGGCTCGTGTTTTTGAACAGACTACATAAATTGAGACTGAAAACTGTTAATGTCAAAGTTGATTTGGAAAAAGTCGGTTTATCATAAAACATTCACGTCTTTTGAAAAAAAAACCAAAATAAATACTTAGAATCGGAGATATGAAAAATAATTCTCTAGAATATTTAAAATCCGTTGTAAACAAAACTGTCAATGTCACCGTCGTTTAAAGTTCATATTACCGTTATACGTCGTTGTTTGGCTTTTCATTTTATTTTCTTTTTCACGAAAAGTCTACAAACTTTTCTTTTGTGGCTGCTTTTGCACTTTCTATTCCATTGCCGCGACCACAAATCAGATAACTTTCAACATTATGACAGACACACAATGTTTGAAATTATTCGGACTTTCTTTATTTCCTGTGGTTTTTCTATTTTTAGGAACTTTTATCTAGTATCCGGCAAAAAATCATGAGCCAACATTACTCACAATCAGTAGTACTATCAAAATATTATTTGATTTTTGGTTTGACAGTTGTTCTAACCACGTGTAAAACAATGTGAAAAACAAGTATTTTCTAGTAGAATACATAGTTGTTTCTGTATAATTTTGGATTAAGGTTGGAAGTTGGATCAGGTATATGATAAAAAATGGAAATTTATAGAAATGTCCTATATTGTATATCATATCGTGCACTAAATTGCTACTAATTTACATAAGAGTTAGTATTTTTACCTGGAAGAGAACTGGCATAAAATTATTTAAAGGCGATGAACTGGAGACACGTTTTTTATCTTATCATCGGCGTTCAAGATGCTTTTGTTTGTATTGTTAGCATAATTGAATTGAATGCAGTCTGAAGTAAAGCACGTGGGGTAGATAATATGCATTTTTAAAGACTATCTTTATGTCAGTTAGACAATGTTTACTACGGTGAAAAATAGTATATGAAAATTGGATACGAAAAATGATAAGTCTACATTCAGATGAACGAGTAATATCATATTGTTTTTATTCTTAACTTGTCTCAACTTAAAAATTGGGCTTCTTCATATTACTTACAATCGCACTCATTTATAAATGAACAGTTTTATAAATGTAATGGTGATTAGCAATCGGATTGGAAATAAATAGTGGAAAGTTAAATTAAATAAAACAGTTTGTTGTAAAGTTTTATATTGTGCTTTTTATAGTAAAAAAAGTGTCACTTTCAATCAAGTAATATGGGATTGACAAATTAAATTAAGAGCAAATTCAGAGAACTTCAATCAGGCCAACACTCCCAATCTCAAACTGGAAACTTTTCTGAAAAGGAAAGTAAAAACTGCAGTATCGCTCCGGCAGTTTACAGTGTCAAACGATGGTTGCAAAGGGAAGGAAGGAAAGCTTATATCTTTTGATGTGGATAATAGAACCCATTCCGCATTGGAGTTTCTCAGGAGTCTAATGAAATTAAAGAGATATGCTACGTCCAGATAAAATCTAACTCTAACTAGTCTACATCGCACTTGGACAAGAGGTTTGCTCTAAACTCTATTTCAATTTTGTTGTGTTACACCACTAGCCACCACTTCGACGCATTTTTCAACTTTCGGTTGAGTGATGTATTGTTTTCATGTTAAATAATTTTAAAATTAAATAAAAACGAATTTTTGCAGTATCACATACTGCATTCTATTTTATAAAAGTAAATGACACTGCATTTTACATTTACAAGCTTTGCTTACCAAAACGTATCGGTGAATTTTAAATGGTTTGCTCCCAATACAACTAATTACATTAAATTTAACCTAAATCATCTAGCCTCACATGGGAGAAAATGTGCTAGCTGTTTCAGTAGACTGTGTTTAAGGTAATATCACTCCAAAAAGCATATTAATTTATACCTTAAAATTGTGAATGATAGAAGCATCAGAAAATAATAAAATTATGCACTGACAATAACATATTTATTAGTTTCATTTTTGGTTTTACACTGAAAAATTGTTTTGTTATTTAGTAAGAGTCGCTAAAATATGTTAGATACCAAAAAATTGTTTATTTATTTCAGCAATTTTTATCCATTGTTTTTACCGATACTAAATGGGAAAATTCTTTGCTTTTTTATTTTTCGTTTGATGTGCTTTCATGCTCACATCGCTGCATTTGTCAAGTGGCATGGATTGATTCTGGAAATATATACCTATACGGTTTCCTAAAGTCTTGCATTTTTTACCTTATAGTCATAGTAACTCTACGAGTCAACTTATATATTTTTGTTGAAAGCAAATGAAATAGCAGAATAAGTCTTGGAATAAGACCAAGCTAAATAATGAACATTACTTTCTAAGGTATTCCATAATGTACTATTCTGCTTTCATTGAATAGAGCGTCACCATCACCATGCACATGACTAATTGATGAGTGCAAGGCAGCTGTCAGTATGTTGCAATGATAGAAATGTATATTAAATATTAACTAGGAATCACTTGAGCATTTTAAAAATGAACTTTCATGACAATTGGCAAATTCTATTATTTGATAGTAGGCTCACAGTTATTTTTTTATTAGCTTTATTTTGACGTCAATTTTATTTATTTTTTAAAACTTGCAGTTATGCTTACCAATAGATTCAATTTTACGAACTAAGTTTGTTGAAAAAGATTAAAAAGCACAACATGAACAGATTGACGAACTGATGAAATCTAAGCTAAAGAAAAAGCTAAAGTTTACATATAAATAAGTATGTATTCTCGTAAACAATACAGATATTATATGATAGATTCATTGGATATAATTTATCTAAATATATGAATGCTTGCTTGAAAATTGTGCAAGTAATTTGAACTTTTGTAAGGAAACAAATGAAAAATCAGAAAATATCTCAAGCAATTTGGAATGACGTGCAAAAAAGCAGTAGAATAAGTAACAGTATATGTAATATAAAGTTACGTTTTTTAAATTTAATCAACATTTTGGCTGGTTCAAAGCTAGGATTTTCTTTTTGCGATGAAGAAAAACATATCACAAATAATTGCTACTGATTATAGGTATTTTAAAGTTGGATAGCGTAAGAAGCATCATTTAAAACTGTTACATGGAATGAGCATATCAAATCAGCAAAAGTGCTTACACAACTCACAAAGAATATGTACTGCATAATACGTCGTTCATTTAAAATGAAAAACAAGTAATGTAATTCAAAATAATGGCAACAATTGCGAGATTTTTTCATTTTCTTAAGAGAAAAATCAAAAGTAAATCCTGCAAACTGTTTTAAAATAGAAGCTACAAGTCAAGTAGTACAAGAGATGCGATGAGAAAATAAAAAATGCATGCATTCATCCACCGCCAAATTACATGAGACGGGTCCGGTGAACTATGGAATCCTGTGCACTTATTTCATATTTTGCGCACAATTTACCAATTTATTACATGATTTTGTTATTGCCATTTTTAATCTTATGCATGGAAAACATATACTTTTAAATTGATTGTAACAAATTCCAATTAAGCTATTCTTTAAACAACAATTCATTCAGAATTCACTTTGAAAGCTTAAAGTCTCGTAGATTTGTCCTAGACTACATAATATATCGTTAAAATTCACGAAGATTATAGATTTGTTAAAGAACAGTGACAACTAATTTTTTGTTTTTGAGCAAGACAACCACATTGCTAGTGGACATTTTCTTTACTATTATCACTTTGACACCCTGTTTTTTGTACAAATTGATAACAAAAATCTCATTTTAAAAATATTTTCTCTAATGCCGTCAGCATCAAAAAAGCTGCAAATCTAAATAAATTTAAATTTTCCACTGTAAAAATGTGTCAAATAGCTGTGTATAGAAAAATGCTGGAATGACAGGTTTTAAAGTCAAAAACTTGATATGCATAACAACTTATTATTCCAATTTTGTCCATTTCATTCTTCTCGTTCAGCGTCAGCCTATCTTACACGATTTTTCCATTTCTTAACTCAACCATAAAAAAATACGACTGGTTCTAAAAGGCTACGAGCTTGCATGTCACGGCTCACAGCCTCCGGTTTCCTTTTACACCTTTGAGAATTCTTACTTTAATTGTAACTAAACGACCATACATAATAGCTCATGCTACTTACATGCATGAAATCTGATTCAACTGAAAAATGCAAACCATAAAGATCAACCAACCGAATACACCTTAAAAAAGCACTCCTGCTTATATTCTACGCCAAAGTAATATCCAAAAAATATCTATTTTTTTATTGCAGAGCAAGTTCCATCCAACTTCACATTCGCTGTCTATCTTTCCGTGAGAAAACAGTGGTGGTTTTTGGTGCTTTATACAATCGGGAAATCTATGCAGCCGCAGCAGACATGCCGCATCTTTAACCCGTTCTTCAAAACTCCAGTGCTCTCCAGTATCCTCCAACAAAATATTAACTATTTCTATTCCAAGTGTGCAGCTTTTCATTGTATTCGTCCTCTGCAGTCCCCACTTTTTCGCTTTAATCTGCCATCCGCCTCACTCTTTCGCTGCCTGCTAGAGACTATCTCAAGCTGCTGACACCGCATTAGCTGGCATTCCACTTTTGTGTGGCCTACAAGCAACAACACAAGTATGTGTCGGTGAAATAGCGGTTTCTAAGATTATTCACAGAAACACAGAAACAAATTCCGCAGTACTTGTATTAAGTACTCTAGGTGTATGGGATTTTAGCAGTGTTTAGACACCATAAAAATATCCGATTTATTGATTTTTATTAAAAAGAACTAAATTAAAATTACTAATCAAGAATTTTTTGGTTAAAGTAACACTGTAAATTAGATACAGTTCATTCAGCACAAATTAGAGCAGATATCTATCTATCATATCTATAATAACTTGTCAAAGTTGAAAAAAAAAGTTTAACGACTTTGAAATTTGTCAACAATTCTGATTTAAATTTTGTATTCAAAACAAAGCAAACTAATATGTACTAACGACAGTACATATTTATGACAAGCATTTATTGTCAGCGTCATTGATTAATTGCTTGTTTGTGTGTTGTATTTAAGCATTGAGAATAATATACAGTTATCGCAAACTTTCTAGAAACAAAGAAAAAAAATGAGTAGGAAAAGTTTCCACAATAATAACGTTCTAAATAAAGTACTTTTTATGAGCCATTTTACGAGCATGACATATTCGGTGAAATAAAACTTGGGAAATAATATATTTGTTTGTTCTTCAAGTGTCAAATAGACGTGAAAGAAAACCTTCTTCAACTGATTTTTCTGCCATTATCAGATCATAAAAAACTTGCAGTGGTAAATGGCAACTTTTGTGGTTGAGTGCAGTGAATAAAATCTTTCCTTTTCTCAGAAGAAAGAAAAAAGCACTGAAAGCTATCAAGATGGAAGAAAGCTGGAATGCAAAAACGTGCTTATCTCAGGATTGGGGCACTCTGATATCGAATCAGACTGAAAATGGTAAGGGCAATAAAAACTCTCATGTTTTATCTTAAAATATTCTTTTGTATTTGGTTGCATACTTTTTAGTAATTTTTATGATAAATTTTATGAGATCGTGCATATTGAAGATTGTTTGGAGTGTTTAGCTATATAATGTAGAAATATTTTTATTTTTATAATAATCCATTACAACTTATGTAATAAATAGAGGAGCACGTAATATTATGCAATGAAGGGCCTTGTTCTTATTTCCTCCAAAAACGGGTATAATCGTAGCTCGAAGTAGATGGATATATAAACACAACATTTTAGTTTATTTACACCGGCATAAAGCTAACATTTCAGTTTTACTTTACTTTAAACTTAGATGAAAGACAATTTTAAAGAGAAAGTAGATAAAGTAAACATGTTTCTCAAGTTAGTGACAAAATAACTTATAATATAGAAGATAGCTTAAAAGACAAAGTTCCATGCAAGCTGGCAAAATAGTAAACTGATGACATAATGGTATGCCATCATCAGTAATGAGCTGAAAGTTGGAAAAGGACGCTGTTTTATTAAGCATAATGATGATGTAGGTGTGGTAAATTAGCTTCTATATCAAATCAGCCTTTTACTTTTCACTAAACAAAATTGTTATGAAATAAAACTCAGGGTCATTTATGATCATTTTCGCAGTTGAACCAAACTATTAATACAGTACGCATTCACTGTAAGCGCGAGTTTAACTAATGGATATATATACTGAACGACCTGAAGGCTTGGTTGCCATAGGAACTTAATAAAAAAGTACTTTTAAAATGAAGTCCTGCCGTTGGATATATACATCATGTTATTCTATATAGTTTAGTTAAGAGCGAGATAATTTAGACACTACAGCAAAGCATAGGTCATAATACCAAATATACGAAAACATATCAAGATTTTTTAATTTTCCAAGAATCATAAAAAAGAAAAGTAATCAACCTAATACAAACGCAAAGAATTTCAGGCTTTGAATTCTTTAGTTTAGAGTTGAGTTTTCTTTTAATACGTTTGAAAAAGAAAAATGAGGAATAAAATATTAAAACAAAACAAAACAGAGTACACCCAAAACGACTACGGCAGAAATGTGCGCTAAAAAATTATCAGTTTTTCAATTTTTTCATTTTTTAGATGTATATTTATTAATAGAACTGGTTTTTTTATTGTTAAGCAAAACAAAAAGTGCCAACAAAATTCTTTTTTATTAAAAATACGACTAATTGTAAGTCAGCTTGAAGAGGAGATAATGGGGAAAAACTTTGTTTTTGAGAAAATTGTCTATGATTAATGATTCACATATGAAATTGCATAGTACTCACAAACAAAAAGGATATTTATAGCTTTCGTCATAAACTATTATATAATATCAAGTTTACAATTGAAAAGAATAGCAACAATATTAACTTAGATGAAGAGACGCCAAAAACGGAAACAGATATTTGTACAGCCTACGTAGGTATATTGCTGCAGCAAAGTTTTATAGCAAATTTATAATCATAAATAAATATGTATATATATTGCCATATTATCGACGTTTCACAAGTGAAAATTATTTTAATTGAGTATTAGGATATTTTCAAATCTCACAACATGGTGTACCTTATTTCTCAAGGGTCATTTTTCCAGTGGCAAAATAACATTTAAATAACCAATCAAAAGATCAGAACATTTGGTTAGATATCGTGAAAACTAACATGCATATTTTTTCGATAGCATTAATACATAGATTATATGATTCACCAAGATCTCTTGAAATTAGGGTCTGATTGCTTGCATTATTTTTCCTCATGGTCTTTAATTCTATCAATAACTAAAGGCTTGTAATACTTTAAAATGAGCTATCTTTAAAAAGAATTAAAGCAATTTTATGTGATGAAATTTAACAATTAAGGCGTCTATGTACATATTTATCCCAAACTGCTATAACTAGAGCAAATGAACAGCTTTCATTTTGGAGAAAATAAAGCAAGCTTTTCCTTCGTGCTATTATTTGCTCTTTGTTTATCTTTTCAATTTTTCATTACTCCTTTATTTTCTTCCAAAAACAGGTTCAGTAAATACCCTGCAGTGTCCTCCAATTTGGGATGGATTTTCTTGCTGGGGACCAACTTCAGCTGGAACAACGGCATCGTCCAGGTGTCCCTCTTTCAAAGGCTCAGACATTACAAGTAAGAAGCTCTCTTTGACTTGAATGTGATTTTCACATCAACAACAATATATTTCCTTTAAAAACAACAAGTCTCGCTAACAAGCAAGAAATCTCAAATTTCAAGCAAATCCTAAAAAAACAGAAAAAATGGTTTGTATAAAACCGGAAGATTTACAGTTATAACATTTCAGTGTTTATCTCGCCGAAATCTGTCGTGTACTTTCTCTTTTTGAGACTATAAACCTCTTTAACCTGGTTGCCTTTTACCTTGACAGTTTTTCTTGCTTGATTTTCTAGTCGATCCCAAGAGACCAATAAATCAGTGCAGCCGGGTTTCTTAGTACATTTTATAGTCTCGTTGATATTGATGTGCACTTTCAGGATTTTTTTTGTTTCTAAACCCGTCGCATATAATGAGATGCGATAACCACAAACAAATCTTGTTATCGGTCTCTCTCTTGTACCATCCATTAATTTATAATTTATGTCAAAACCGTTTTTCTAGAATCCTCATTCAGAATATGCAGTCCTTCAGGAGAATGGTTGGATCGAGATGGCATTCCTAGTCCCACAGGCTGGACCAATTACACTCCATGTCTGACTCCAGAAATAAGAGAGATCATGAGAAGACTCGGGTCTAATGATGATGCTCAGGTAAATTTGATTTATTCCTTTTCTTAAATTTAATTTTGGTTTAAGGTTGGGTCTCAAAAGTGCAGTATCCGGTTTCATGGCCGTTCGGCGTTCTTATTAAAAAAAAATATAAAAACACATTTTGATCAATGCGACTAGTTTCGGATCTTCCATAATATTTTTCCGGGAAAGATCTTATCTAAATTCCTGACAGGATTTCCTGTAGACATTCATAATAAATAATAACTAGAACTAGACTTTTTCTTAAGAAGCGACTATCTGCTACCACTACCACGCAATAACACTTCATCTAATAATTCTAAGATGGATGGATATGGATATGATCATACCAAATTATTATTTTTACGCAAGCTGGCATTTGTTGCCCCCTCCAACTCCAACACCAGCGTTGCCATCATTAACATTTTATTTAATCTAAAAACGTAGTACTGAGCCCACTCCATCATTATTATTATGTTGGGCCCAACTCTCGATGAAATTACAAGAAAAAAAATAAGTACCAAAGGGCGAGATAGCAATTATTTTTTATCCGAGAATTGTATTTATTGGTATTGCTCTAATATTTTATTTCCCACACAAATTGTTTCTTTGTCTGTGTCTGTTGTAACTTACAAGAAAAAACGGGTAACTATTAAACAGGAAATAGAAGCAAAGCATGGATACAAACGAAAACTCTTTTATCTTGGCTTAAATTACATTTATTTGCATGCAAAAGTAAAAGTTATTCTATCGCCGTTTTCCATCTCGTAGGATTCGTTATTTTTTTTTGTCTCAAGTTACCAATTATTATTCCCTGTTACATGCATATATTATAAGTTTCCTTGGGCAAGGGTTAAATATTTAAAGTTAAAGTAAATACTGTATTGTTTTAATATATTGTGTAACATCTTTAATGATAAAAGCCAAATGTTTAGTAAACCATAAAAGTTGGAGTGGGAAGAAGATGAAATTATTTAATTTCAGCATATTTTATTGACATCGATTAGGTAAATATTTATGATTTGTTTCGTTGATAGTTTCGCACATATTATGATGTTACGTATTAGAAAACACCTTGTGGCTTTGTAGCACTCCACACCAGTTATTTATCTCTCGTAAAAGTTGAAGATGACAAATAATGTGTATAAATTTGCATTGATTGCTCTTCGTCGCGAAAGTCAAATACCAGGAATTTTATTAAAATTCTCAAGGAGAAACTTTCTCAATAAAAAACTCGAAATTTGTCCTTTTGTTGTCTTTTACTGCTGACAAGACACTAATTTTATTCTCTCCAATTTCTATTTTATTTCATGATGATGACGACAACCAATGACTTAATAAACTTTCTTCTTCCTCAACAACAAAAAACCTCACACAACAACTCACAGACCAAGTTCAACATTGCCGAAAACACAAGGATATTGGAGTTTGTTGGACTTTCTCTCTCGCTCGGTGCGCTTCTACTTTCACTTTTGATATTCTACTACTTCAGGTAAGCAAATAAAATAAAACAATAAACTAGGAAACTAAATAAAATGGAACAATATATTGTATGATGATAAACCTCAAACACTCAGATACATAAAACATAAATAGGGTGGTGAGGGAGGACACGTTTATGAAAACGTGAAGGACCAGGTTTTTAATGAGAAAAAGTCTATTATAAATAATAAAATTGTCAATAAGATTTCCCTTTTTTCTTATCTTTTTAAGATGGGTTCAATTTCAGAAGAACTGAGAACTCTTTTTAAACCACAACAACAAAAAAACACATGCTTTCAGTTTTTAGCTGGATAAGTTGAAAGACAATGAGGTCCACTCATGCTTTATTTTACTCCTATCATAAGTCCGTTCACATTGCCCCATTCCCCTGCCAAGTCATTATAATGTGTACAGCATATAGTAATGTATATATATCTGTCATATAAAAATATATATACATACATGAAAAATTGTATGTCAAATAATGTATAACATTTTAGCATAAACTTATTTACTGGTAATTTTTTACAGAACTTTACGAAACAGCAGAACTCGGCTTCATCGCCACCTGTTTATAGCGATGGTGATCCAAGTGGGGATTCGACTGATAGTTTACACCGACCAAGCGATCACGCGCTCCTTCGAACCTGAAGCGAATGCTAATGGATCATACTCATCTTCTTATAATTCCAACGGCGCAGGAGACAACTCAATGAACCCACGACGGGGATTAGACAATACGGTAAGCAACCCAAACAAGATGGTTTTAATTAAATATATAAGTGAACTTTTACTTAGATTTTAGTTCAACATAATATCAAATCTAATGAAAATTCTGTAAATGAAATCAAACTCTGAAGCAAGCACTAATTATGTTGTGCCATTTTCTTCTTTTTTTTCGCTTTCTTGAAATGTGAAGCCAATTCTTTGCGAGGCGAGCTATATTAGTTTAGAATATGCTCGAACAGC
>JAQFYG010004507.1:0-10958 GCA_034694325.1 Entomobrya corticalis | reverse complement strand
GCGTGCATAGTTATAAGTGCATTGTGCACAGCGAAAAGCTCTTCTCTGTCTAACTTTTTTAGTTCAAGTGGAGCAGCAAGTTAGTTGTGTGTACTTGTAGCAAGCAGCAAGTCAGATGTTTGCCACGTTCCCTTTTCGTTCTTCAGATCAAAATATTTAATGCATTTTCTGGCTTAGCTCGTTTTGTAGCTTTAAATGATATCCTTCTTTGTCAAGAGTCAAGGATAGTAGAATACAACACAAATTAACCCTTTTCACTTATACCTGTTGTATGGTTTGTGTAGCCAGTGCCTAAAGTGAATAGGGAAAAGACATGAAAGAAACGAGTACCTGAAAAAGTTGAGATTGGAACTAAGAACAAGTTGAAGAGCATCAGCAGACAAACATAAACAAACAAGCACATGCATTAAAATTAAAAGAATGATAAACAAAAAAGTGATCTAGAATGTACGCCAGTGATCGTTATTATTGTAGTGACGACGAATGCAAGAAGAGAAGAAAAACAGTACAATTGGGAAGAAGGAGCATTTTTAGTTTAGTGCTGCAGCAGTTACATTTTAGTTCACTAATCACAGGTAATAATAATGACTATGTTGCTTGTCATTCTATGTTTAAGTAATTTGGAGGTTGGAGAAGTGGTAGTTGCCAATTATAATCATGGATAATTGTCAAATGGTTCCGCTTTTACTCTGATGTGTAGCGACCAATTAAATATTTTGTTTCGGACATGGAGATCTAGATACATACGTAGTCATAAAAAATATAACTGTCGTTAATAACGTTGTCTGAATATCTGCTTAATTTCATCGATTTGTGGAATAAACAAACGGCACCACTTCGATGTTCTACTAGTTGCACGTCAAGTCAATCTGTAGATGAGAGCGTAGACTCAATCTAATAAGTTTGGCGTTGTTTCATTTAACTTTAAATGCCTAGACTACTTACTACTTGGTTTAATAATGGTTTATGGGTTTATATGAGCATTTTTCCACTCCACTTTTACTAGCTTGAGAGATAGCTATAAAATTTGATTGGTTCTATTCTCTTTGTGTGTTACCATCTTTATCTTCTCTGACTACAATAAAGCCGTAAAAATGCAATAAAATTAGTATGAAATTAAGTTGTCTAATAGTTGACATTACAGTCTTGTCCTGGAAGTCTTTTAATAGTAATTACAAGAAATTCATGCCTTCGATGATTATTACAACATTGACAATAAAGCCTTGGAAGAGCAAAGAGTGACTTTTAACTTTAAGAATCCTTTAAACTTACAAAAATATGTTTTTCCGTTTCTTTCTTTAGATTGTTGATCATTGTTTCTCTCGGTGGTCGGTTCAAATCCGCCGTTGGGAAACTAACCACATCCCTAAAGCATGAGTTATTTTGCTACAATCGGAAGAGTTATTGGAAACTTGAAAGGATTTTACAGTGGGATAAATGGAGCTACTCTGACCGGAGCTATTGATGTCGTTGTCGTTGAGCAGGAAGATGGAACCTTCAAATGCTCTCCGTTCCACGTTCGGTTCGGAAAGCTGGGTGTGCTTCGGAGCAAGGAAAAGGTTGTCGATATTGAGATAAATGGAGAGACTGTACCACTTCGTATGAAATTGGGAGATTCAGGAGAAGCATTTTTTGTACAAGAAATTGAGTCTGAAGATGAGTTGTTTGACGAAAATCTGGCAACGTCACCACTACCTGGCTCACCCAGACTTTCTAGTGAGGGTAGTCCAGCGGCCTCAAAGAAAGGAGACAGTGATGAGTCTGACGGGGAAGCGCCGGAAATTGAGGGAAAATGTTTAACGAGTAGCAATGATGTGGCTATAACGATTGTGGAAGACGATGGATTGAATGATAATATTGTGGGGAATAGTGGAACTGTCGCTAGCGCAAGCAAAGAGATTAGATGCGATGATGGGAAAAACCGCAAGAGAAGGAAAAAGCGAAAGAAGAATCAGGTAAGAATAAAATGAAATAATTTATTCTAAATATCGATAATGTAATCTTTTACTAAAAACAGAAAATGCAAGGCAATGTTGTATTTTTTTGCGCCAGCAGGGATCCAAAACTGATCTTAAATTGGAGATGCCTGTCCATCCACCTCCACCTACGTACACTACGACTGGTGATGGATCTGAAACAATTTTCAAAATGGATGAAGATTTATCGCAGATAACGAAGGCTGTTCAGGAATTGGGCATTCAGCAAGAACGTAGTTGTTCTGTCGCTCCACCTCCTACCACCGGCATTCCACACAATAGAAGCTTTCATCGCGACTTCTTTTCAGATACGGAAGTAGAGGCAAATTCTCCACATTCTTCAAGACCTTCCACTCCAATTCAGTCAGATTCGGAGTATGAATGTAGCAAAGTTCAAAAGGTACAATAACCTACAATTTGGTGTTCAGACAATCTGACGATATGCATTTTGTTATTTATACATTATTATATTGTGTTATGTAAATAATTATATTTATTTTTATATGTTTTGTCTTATAGCCTGAAGATGAAGAAATTGGCAAATGGGTTTGGGGTGAATTGCCTTCAACAGTAGCTAGCACGCCTGTAACAACTCCTACCGCTTCACAGGCTGCCAAAATTGGAAATGGAGTGAAAACACCTGGCAATAAAAGTATGAACCACTTTCATTCTTCTTAATGAAAGCAGAATGAATTAATGATTTACCAGTGAAAAATAACTCTTTGTGGTTTTGTTTTATAATATGTATTTTAATTGTTCATTAGGAGATGAACATGCACTCTCAAGCGACGATGAAGGAAGCACGGGCAAGGAGAGGTCAACAGAGGGCAAGTCAATGTTTAGTATGTTTTCTTTTATGAAGCGTCAGAATCCGTCGGCAAATAGTGCTGAAGACTCCGCACCTGGCATCTACCTCGATGATTTAAATTTGGATAGCATGGACCCGGAAACAGCTGCGTTGTATTTTCCTAGCATTATGAAAGAAGTAAGCTGTTTAACGATTTGAATGACTTGAAAAATAAACTCTGAAACAGCTTAAGTGTTACCATTTAATTATCGTTTCAGTTGAGAGATATGCCAAAGGCTGAACAGGATGAAGATGGAGAGTCAGGAAAAGGAAGCTCCCTTCCACAGTCACCAGCACCAGGTTCATCCCCAAAATCCTCACATATGGTTACAAACATGGAGGAGCATCATAAGCGTCAGCGCCAGGAGTCATCGTCTTCCTCTTCTGATTCCGTATTTGAAGCTATTTCCCTCTGTGGGGGTAACCTTGGCCTTTTCGAACAATCCAGAATCACTTATGATGAACTCGTAGAAAATCCTGACATTCTGCTCAACGCTTCTCCTGATTCGATCGTTGTTAAGCTAAACGGTAAACTAGTTCCTTGGCCGGCGGCACTGCCGCAGCTTCTCTCCAGTACATTTTTCAAACGGCCTCTTCCATCGCACGTGTTCCAAAGGTTGGTCGATCAATACATGAAAAAAGATGAGGGTTCTCCTCCTGGCATCGAGAGCAACTCCTCCTCTGTTCCAAACAATGGAGTTGTAGGGGTCGGAAAAGATGGTACTAACAAAAAGGGATACTCCTGGTTTCCCTGGAGGAGATCTCAAAACTCCACTAATCAGGACCATCCAAACGGTGAGGATCAACCTTCTTCATCCCCAGAGTCAAACAAGGGGAAGGAAATGGACGGATTTGGGACCGATGGTTCTCC
Source organism: Entomobrya corticalis (assembly GCA_034694325.1). Classification (NCBI taxonomy): domain Eukaryota; kingdom Metazoa; phylum Arthropoda; class Collembola; order Entomobryomorpha; family Entomobryidae; genus Entomobrya; species Entomobrya corticalis. The sequence goes on along the minus strand of JAQFYG010004507.1, from coordinate 7,264 downwards.
TTCCAAAGTGAGAAAAGACTTGACTGCATCCTTAGAAGCTGTCGCCGCTGCTGGAGGTAATACAAGCAGCAAAGTCATGCCAGTTTCAGGGACCAGCTCATCCGACGAGTCAGAAGGAACTGGAGGTCGAGAAGAACGTAACAAGACTGGTAACAATAACGGGAGCAACAGTAACTCTCCTCTGGTCAATCAGATCTCAACACTGAATTCCACAACTTCAACTATAGCAGCACCAGAGAAATACAAGAAAACGCTAAGATTGACAACAGAGCAACTAATCCAGCTTGGATTAAAATATGGTCAGAATGAAGCTCTCTTCAGCGTGACAACCGCATACCAGGGTACATCAGTAGCACGGTGTCACATTTACTTGTGGAAGTGGGATGACAGGGTCGTTGTATCCGATATTGATGGCACCATCACAAAGTCGGATGTATTGGGACACATTCTTCCAATTATTGGAACTGATTGGGCACAGTCCGGGGTGGCTCAGTTGTTTACCCAGATTCAGGACAATGGATATAAAATGCTGTACCTTTCGGCGCGTGCAATAGGTCAAGCGTCAATGACGAGGGAGTACCTCAGGTCAATCAAACAGGGTGATGTTACCCTTCCTGATGGCCCTCTCCTTTTGAATCCGAGTAGCTTAATGTCGGCTCTTCATCGAGAAGTTATCGAAAAGAAACCGGAGGAGTTTAAAATTGCTTGCTTAAAAGATATTCAGGTAAGAAAATTAAAAGCACCAGGAAAATTGTCTGAGGCATTTGTCCTGTTCGTACGATTATATGAGTTAAGATGATATCGAATATTTTTTTTTTTGCATTTGTAGACTATCTTCCCCGAAAATCCATTTTACGCCGGATACGGCAATAAAATTAACGATGTCTGGTCATACCGTGCTGTGGATATCAATATATCGCGTATTTTCACAATCAATCACAAGGGAGAGCTGAGACACGCACTTACCAATACGTTTCAATCCTCGTAAGTACATAAAGCTATTTCAACGCATAATGAAAAATTCAGTAATTATTTACTTACTCTGATTCTTGTTTAACTGTTGTAACTAGCATTTTATATTATTTATATGCTCGTTTCATATTTTGCTGTCCTTTTCATAGCTTGTTTATTTTATTCTCATTAAGCCATTCATTTTCTTTTTCTCTTTGTTCGTGAAAACATCTCGTCATCTCAGATATATTGGTCTTAGTCACATTGTTGACGACATATTCCCAAAAATTCAAAATGTTGATGTTAAAATGATGACTGTACACTTAGTGTAAATAGGTATCTCTATCTTTCTTTTTCATCTCTCATGTTTGCAGTGTTTACTCCAAAGTCTAACTGTTTGTAATTAAAACTAACAGTCAATTTTTTCGATATTTATGTGTAATATTATCGAGACCTAGGTATTTTTGTTTTCATATCCATATTTTTCTCACTTTTTGTTTGTTTTTAGTTTTTAGCAATTGTTTGATTTAGCAGTTTTTAATTGCAGTAGATTTTCAATACTTGAAGAATTTAGCTTAATGGAATTTCAATTTTCCTTTTATATTTACAGATATGTCAGTCTAGTTGAATTGGCCGAACATATTTTTCCTCCGTACAAATCAACTGATCATAGAGACTCTTGCTGTCAAATAGATGGTTTCACCACCTTTGAATTTTGGAGGTTACCGATTCCCCAGATCACTCCATCGGAAGAAAACTCGGTGAAAGATACGAAGGGTAGAGCGAGACCAAGATCTTATACGATCGCGTGACATGAGGCTCATTCCACAAGTTGGCAAGGAGCTGGATGATAGCGAAAGCATAAAGAAAAAATTCCATTTCAAGGGTCCAGTCCAACTAAGATTGCTTTTCTGGGAAAACTAATGAATTGTAATTGTGTAAATTAGTTAACTATAATTTCTTACTTTTCGATTGTTTCGTAAACGTTTGAATAGTGATATTGTTCATTTATGATCGTTTAGTCATTGAAAATAATCATGTTGGAACAATGATAGCTTCCATAAAAGAAAGAGTGTTGCTATTTGTAATTTATATTGAAAAACGAAAGTGAAATACTAATTCATAAATATTATGGAAACGTTGAGACCTGTGTTGTCGTTGATGATATAATGATAAATGCTTAGAATATATTATGATAATTAAATTACTGCTGACTATAAACACAGACACGCAATTTCGCTAACTACATGTTAATTACTACTGATAATTATGAAAAATTCAAAAACAATTGTGTATACTACTTAATTCTTTATCGTGAAAGAATTGATCGTGTGATTATAACTGCTTTACTTTTTGTTATTTAACCAACAATGATGAGACTAGTTAAGTTATAATTATATATATTTTTTGGTAATGCATAATATATTGATAACTGATAACATAAATTATCTACAAAGATACAAAAAAGTTAAGAACAAAAATAATCCTGTAATAGTTGATATTTATTTGGTGGATATATATTCTATTATTGTTAAACAAACATGACAATTATTTCATGATACATTTAATTAATTTTTCCAACTTCTATATCTGTAAAATAATTAAAGCATTACTAATGTAAACATTTGAACTACCTATGTTAGTTGATGTACTAAACTGTACTGTAATGCATTTACACAAGTTGAATTTATATACTTCTATTGGAGAAGACTTTCGATTACTAGCTGGAGGGTAAACAAAACAAATTACTGCAACATGTAAAATAAGTATGTTATCTATTTGTTACATTAAATTTTGTCTTGTCAAATTTTGTAGCGTTTTGTCGGAACAAGCCTATTTTAAAACATGCTGTCAATTATACGGATTTACTTCATCTTTTTTTCAGCTTCAGAAATTCGTTTTTGGCAGTTGTTGAATATTTGCAATGTATTCTTAATATTATTACAATTAGTGTGTTCACGCTTATTTCATATAGCGATGTATCTCTCATTTAAAATTATACGATTACTATTGTTCTGTTATTCATTTACGTATGATCTATTATTACTTACATTACTTATTTTTTGTTTGTCCGTAAAGACCAGTTAAAACTTAAAAAAGAAAAAAATTAGGAAAAATCAACAAAGAAAAGTGTAATAAAACAAAAAATTTCGTTTGTAGATATTAAATATTATATTGTAAGAAAATGGATGGTGGTGTTGGTGTTGCGATGTATTTTTGTTCCTTTTGTTGATGTACTAAGCGCAATTAAGAGATAATAATAATAATTAAAAAGATGACCATGTTTTTATGCAATGAACATTTCCTGAAGCAGATCTTGTCTAATTATTATTTTTAAATGCATATTGCACATCGCACTATTGCACAGTAAATACAGCAATGAGATATTCGAATGATAAAGATTTCATTAACCCACGTCACAATTAAATTAAAGTGAAAATGCATTTAATTCATAATACTATAAAGATATATAACGGTTAACGTACAAAGGTGAAAAGCTTGATGGCATTTTTATGAGAGAAGCTGACAGTATTGGGCCATTGTGGAAGGAGTGTTGTCAAAAACGCGATATTTTCATGCACCGTGCAATCAAACTTTTGCACAGTTTGTTGCCTTTTTCAGGTTAGTTCTATACTTTGAGAAGTAGTATAGTGAATGGTAAAGAATAATAGAAACCAGTTCTTATGAAAGCAAGGAAGTTCAATTATTAGTTCGTTTAAGCATATAAAATAAATCGTAATCGTAATTTTCTCGATTGCATAGAAAATCCTAATGTTGATTGCTTTCATATACCGTTCAGTTCTATTCATTCCGGAATCCTCAGAATCGTCTCAATGCTGTTTCATTTTGCATTTTAATTTTTTCACTCTACTTTTCGTTTTGTTTTAAATTAGTGATTTGCCTGAATCCATGAAAAATGGAATTTGTAGATTTTACTCAGCGTACTTTTTATTTTTTTGTTTTATTTTTTTCTCTTCAGGTTTTTTCAATTGATTTCCAGATTATATATTTCAAAAATTAATAACACAACAAATAATACAAATACACAATATTTTAACAATAGATCTATTCACATAAAATGTTTTTAATTCTAACACTCGAACAGTAACCTCATATATCATCATTATCAATATGCATAATATATAAAAATTGACAGTCTAGATGATAAAAATGTATCATTGTTCTTATTTTAATTAATATTATAATTTAATATTTTGTTAATATACACAGTTCAAGGTACAAACTTTCGCGAGCGCGTCCTTTGATCATCACCATATTCTTTCTTAAATTCGTATATCCTAATTATTAGTTTGTTCTCTTTGCTATTAATACAAATTGGCCTATCAAGTAGAAATGTACAACATTATTTAATACACACGTTATTACAAACACATATAACTCACAAGCGCAAAATAATTAAAGTTTCCAGGTGCGGTCATGAATAGAATTTTACATGTGCACAAAATATGTACGTAAGTACGTATATTACAAATATTAATAAGAATACAAATAGACATTCAACATTGGAGATTTTCGGATCTGCGCGTACAAAAACTGTTTCTCGCATGTCATTCAAAAGCGCAATAAACGATATATAAAGTATCATTAAACTCTTCAACTTATTCTCATATATGTATACTTTCATTAAAAATATTAGTTAATGAAAAATATTTTCTATATTTAAAGCTGCTTTTTTATCAGAAATAATAACATTGTTTTAATCCTTAATATCAAAAGACTTTTAAAGGTGTTCTTAAAGATAAATGTGTAATATAGTAGTGTGGTTCATTTAAAATTTTATTATACAATGCAATAATAATAACAAAAACCTCATCACTTGTTTTAAATTGTATTCACACAAAAAATACTTAATTAAAAATGACTAACAACGACACAAAAACAGGTAAAAATAGTAACTTTTAAATAAACATATTCATATAAACATTGAAGCAGGAAATGGGAAATGATAATAATTATTTATTAATATTTTATTGTCATTTCGATTTTTAAACAAAAATACAAAATGGATATATATTCAATATAATATATCTCTATCTCTATACTTGTCTCTTTCTCTCTTTCGATTTTCTTATATTTTACTAAAGTGATGCGTTTCTTTTTCGATAAAAAGGATTAAATCACACAGAACGTCTTAACGAGACATATCCAAGAAGTCTGAAGAGAACAAAGAAGCCTATTAGGAAGATGGTATGACTCCAATCAGGAATGGTGAAACCATCCTTTTCCCGGTGAAGCAGGTCCTCAACAGAGACATACTTGGGGAGAGCCACCCCCGTCTCAGGAGATATCGTCGCGTTCACGTTGCAGCTCGCAAATTGGGATACCTCAGCACAGAGGATCCTATCTCCGAGCTTGTATTCGAGGAGCTGCATGTTGCGAAACGCATGGTATACCAATGACACAGTTTTGAGATACGATGGAATCTGTGAAAAAGAGAAAGACAATACCTGATCATTAACTAAATAGGCCTTTAAAAACATACCTACCTATGTACTTTAACCTTAATCAAATCATAAGCTCTATAATTGTGATGTGATAAATTCAATTCATTGTAAAAAGTAGAGTAGGACAAGTGTAATTATTGGGTAGCATAAAAGTAGATCATAGCTATTTTCAAAATTAATGAATAAGCTAACCGAGAGATACTTGCAGTGAAAAATAGCACTTCTGGAGAAAGTCAACATGCTATATATACTAAGAGCCCACAATTTTGTGGTTGATTGTTTTGATTCCATTATTGCGTTGTTCAATTTTTAGATATTTTTATAAAAACCGCAATACTTTCTAAGAATATACTTCATACTACATGTTGTCACATTTTCACGTGTACATTTAATTGTTCATACAATGCAAAGTATCACTTCTGAATCACATGAACTATATACCTAAATAATAATGCTCTTAATCATGACATGACTCCCAATTATTTGTGTGCTAATTAGTTTCAAAATGAAGTACATATTATAATCCGCTTATTTAATAGGCATACATTATTGGCAAGATATCCGCCGAGAAGCTGAGCTCCCAGCGTGAACAGAGCTGCGGCAGTGATGGAAGCGCTGAGGTCGAGAGCTGCTCCGAAAAAGAGTCCTGCACTTTGTGCGGCAAGAGAGGAGAGGATTTGAATGAAGAGGATACCAAAGAAGGAGGCCACACTCCCTCCAAGGAGGGGATACGCTACGGTAAAGTATACTGAAGGTAGGATCATGACGAGTGGTGCCTCGCCAATCATTTTGGCAATGTAGTAAGCCGAAAGACGATACGCTCCGGACATTCTCTCCTTTTCCACAACGGCACGCTCACTGGGAACTGTAGAAAAATATAAAAGTATGCCAGTTATTGTACTCATTTTAATAATACGACGCACTCATTCCATTCAATACTGAAAATGTTGTTAATCGGTTTGCAGAGAATTTTCAGAGATAGTTTGTTATTTGGCTGAAGATCATGACATTTTGGTGCATTACGCCCATCATCATTCATGATCTTATCTCGTCCTCGAAATTCTATGAGTCAAGTTAAATTCAATGAATCTTTTTTTCAAGAATGAGATGATGACGATAAACAAAAAACGACCACGTTTTTAGGTATTTTTCTGACACGATACTCATATTTTTAGGAGTTTATTCAGCATAATATTGTATTGTTTTTTAATATTAAAATGCTTACATGAACCGAGTGCTCCAAAAAGGGCGAATAACATCCAGTATGTGGAAGAAAAGAACATCCATCCTTCAAGATCAGTTAAAGCTTCTTCAGTCCTCTCCGTCTGTAAATGACAAATGCAATAAAGATACAAAATATCATAATATGTACTAAAAATTAAGCACAAAATTTTGCTTTCTTTATAAAAACAATTTGACAAAGCACTTGTTGGGGGATGAGGCTAGAAATTTGCAAGATCTGAAAAATACACAGCTCGAAGCTACAAAAAGAAAGAGAAATGTTTTTATGTGCAAGGAGGGAACACGCATTAAAAGAAAATGTGTATCGTAAAATTGTAAGCTTAAAAGACTTTTAGACTACGTCATCATACTCGCCATTTTTCTGGAGACATTCAACTTGAAAGATGAAGGATTTTATTGAACTATTCATTCATCATTAGGACATGTCTTCTGTCATAATCCATACTAAAGATATATGTATGTGTGGCATTGCAAAATTGTAGAGCTTCATACGACTGGAAATTCAGACAGATAGAGTTCATTTCAAACTAGCTTGATATGGTATGAAGTGCCTAATATCTATAATTTCAGATATAGCAGTGTTTTATTGGAAAGGAATGTCATCA
>JAQFYG010004506.1:0-10959 GCA_034694325.1 Entomobrya corticalis | reverse complement strand
AGAATGAATGAAAAGCAATAAAACTTTCCCCCTTTCCTCTTTCACTTTGTTTTTCAAAATCATTTTCTTACCACCCACAACATCAGCAACAAACCATTAAATCTTCTTCAAGCCCAACCACACACACACAAGCTTCACATCACTTAACTGCACTAACTTGAAAACATAAAAATACATAGAAAGACATTTGAATGCCACAAAATTCCAACTATTTTGCTGCTACTCATGTTTTAATGTTTTTTTGGTGAAATCAAGTGGCTTCAGTATAGAACATGGCATGCCGCAATCAATTATTTCTCGATTAAAACAACCTAAAACTGTTACAAACTTGTCCATTTTTTACTTTCCACTGAAGCTTTAATGGAGCGAGCTTAAAAAGCAGGTTATCCAGAAATGCATTAAAAGTCTTGTATTTTACGAGAAAACTAAAAAGAGGTTTGTATTTAATATAATTATTTTCTTGTAATCCATATATAGGAAGATTTTATATGTATCCATGAAAAAATGTTTTCTACTTTCTTTTCCGGTTAAAGTTGCAACAGCTGCTGAAGCTGAAGCTATAAAATTCAGAATTGCTCAAGCAATAAAAACAACTTTATTTGGATTGGTTACGTTTGTAGGCGTGCGAAAATTTTAAGTAATACTTTGAAAAGTTGATTGGAAGACGAGATTAAGTAGAAACCGTTTACATTTACAAGTCTAGCTTTATAACTACCTGCATTTAATGTTGCTGGACGTAAATTTTCTTTACATCGTTTAAAAAGGAAACATAAGTAGAAGCGGATTTTACTGTCGAATAAGTTTTTTACTTTCGCAGAAAAAGAAAGTTTTCTACGTAAAATTCACATATACGTATAACTGTATTGAAAACAGTTGTGAAAATGAAGCTACGCTTAAACAGAACTTGAAATATTAAATTTTTCTTGTGGACATTTTCCTTTCGGTGAAAATACATGAGGCCAATAGTTTTACTAATAAAATTTAAATAAATGAAAATCAGCATTGTCCATTGGCTACTATTGTATTGCCACTAAAGTTTCACTTTTATTTGTTATTTCTAGAAACAAAGGCGACTTCACAAGCACTACATCTTAAGAATTCTATTTCATCAATCCTGGAAGAAAGTCTTAATTTTGGCTTGCATTTAAAAAGTTTGGAAAATACGAATGAATCTTTTCCAGAGAACAAGAGTACAATTGTTCGTCAGCCAAAATGAAATGAAACAATCGAATTTGGTGCCCCGTTGTTTTTAGATTCTCTGATAATTTAGTTACCAGTCAAATATTGAGACAAAATCATCAGAGCGTTTGGATGCTATATGAAACATACAATATCATAAAATATTATTCAATTTTTTATCATGCATCCCACGTATGCCGTAAAATTATTTAACAGAAAGGTTCAAAGTGATGGCCACGTTCCAAATAAAATCTTCGTCCAGCCTTCGACTTTCTGGTCACATCCTATTTATTCTTTTAATTTGCGTCTTCTGATGTAGTAATTAAAACAAATCATCAAAAGAATATGTGAAAATCGTCACAAAAGGATTTCTTTGTGTTATTTAGTTTCTTATGCAAAATCCTATTCGATAATTTCTTTTCATCTAAAAACTACAGTTGAGTTTTATTCAAAAATGAGGTAATTTCTATTCACCAATTTTAGCCACTTTTTATATATGTTATATTTACTACTACCCATATTTGTCTTTCATTAAAACCCTCATTTCGTATTCTATCCTGCAAACGCGAAAAACTACAAGAAAGTAAAGTAAATAAATTGCATTTAAATTTGCGCATTGATCATAATGCAATGCACCCTTTCTCCGCCTCCGCCGCTCGAGGCCTGACATATCGCCCATCACTTTCACTTTACTTTCTTCATACTCCTCGATTTTGTTCAAGATATTTCAGTAAAGAAAATGAAAAATATTATGTTATTTTAATCTGCCACTTGATAACTCTGTTCTTCCACTTAATATGCATCCCAATACTTCGGAAAACTGTTATTTCTATTTTAAATGGAACAAGCATTTTTTTACGTATTCGCGTAGCGTGTCATGTGTAAAATTACATGCTTACAAATTTGAATGCATGAGCTCTCTTTTCTTCCTTCCTTCAAAATATTTTTTGCTTTTGTTCGGTTTTTCAGCTCTTTTGGGAAAACCCAACTAACTCCTCATGAGAGAAAGTCTTAGCAGATGGGAAAGTGTTATATTATTTTACATGAAACCCTATTTGATATAATTTCATAAATATATTTTACGATTTTTCGGCGGCCTTTGCAATTCATTCCTTCTGAGCATCTTGTGTGCAAAGGGAACTAAAGAATAGCTGCTTCTTACTTGTTTTCATCAACCCAAAAAAAGCAACAAAAAACTAGAAATGGATACTGTTTTTTAATAGCTTATGCTAAAATATAAATATTTGGATGGAGTTTTTTAAAAAAATTCTGAAAGAATATATTACTCCCGCTTAATTGTAAATCAATACCGTCACCGTCGCACTAAATTTCCATCCACCCAAGTTAACTTGCTCGTTGTACATTTCAAAGTGATGTTTTTTCTTTCGCTTCACAAAACTCTTGACCATCCACTCATCAAAGTCAGGTGCTTACAATTTCTCGCTGTCAGACGAAAAAAGTAAAAAAGATATTGAAACTGACAAGAATAGCCAGGGAGTCTTTCTTTCCATTATTGACACTTCTAATTCTGTTTTGTCCTCACAAACGCATGTGTTAGTGGTGTGGCACGTGCTGAGGCTGATGATGACGTCTCCAGGGTGACAAGTCGTTATCAAATTACACCAAAAATGTGATAAAAAGTGCGAAAATCCTGGAGCTTGATGCGATGCTATAGACAGTTTTGCAGCTTTCCTGTTACATTTATGTCGCCTTTACGAGTTTGCTTTTAGCTTGCTACCTACAATGCAAGCAATGACGTACTTGTTAGTTCAATAAAATCATCGTCATTTCTTTTTTTTCAGCTGACCAGTGGCCACTACCAAAATTCAATGCTACTTGTTACAAAGTTATATATTACAGCTTATATTTTCTAAGAAAATTGCAGTGGCAAGAGAATATTTCTATTTATCTTCAATTCCTCAGACAACTGTCATGTTTTTCATAAGCTCAAAATCCTGATACAGTTATCATTATTGTCATTGTCAAACGCAATAGTGCGTAATCTCTACTCAAACAGAAAAACAACGCGTGTCAAATGTCTCTGCCTCGTATGATACCAATGTAGTAAGTTGTAACCAAAAGGAACGTATCCATTTTTTGCTTACAAGAATGCCACAGGTTTCATACTTCCATGATAGCATGTTATGTATTTTATGCAGTTATCATGCATGGGTCCTGATGCACTATTGGTTAATCCTTCTTATGAACTTTATCCAGTTTCTCAGCATGCATCTGTAGAATAGCAATGCAATCAGAACAGAACTGTTCAAATGGTAGCTGGAGAAAATAAAAATATGTCATATCATTTTTTCCCTTGAGGGCGGTGAAACAGAAAAGACTACAAAATGTGTAAAATTAAAGATAAAAAATGCAACTAGAATTGGTTTTTCTTTAAACCTACTACAAAACCACTGTAAGTACAGTCGAAGCTCGATGTAACGGACACGGAGGGGATAGTAATTTTTCGTCCGTTATAGCTATTGTCTGTTACATGTATAACCGACATCCCGACATGTCCGTTATATGCATGCATGTATATGCTCACATTTCAGGGCCACATATGAGAATTACAAACTATAACGTTGGATAATTGTGGGATACTTTGCCTTTTCGAGAAGAAGGTGAATAAACATAAGGAGTGCAGTTGTCTGAGTTTTGTTAGTTTAGGTAAATAGATCAGGTGTGGTGCTAAAACTACTGATCCCCCGTTTTTGCTATGTAGCGGACATGTCCGCTTTATAGCAGAGACCATAAAAAATAGCCCAAACTAGCAGGTTTCTTGCGTATTTTGGTATGTATGTCCGTTATATAGCGCGAAAATGCCTTCTGGGATCATCAAAATGTGTCTGTTATAGGTACTTGTCCGTTATATAGTGTCCGATATATACATTGTCTTTAACATGCAAAACCCTATCTTGCTGGCAGGGATTCTCGCAATGTGTCTGTTATAGCTATTTGTCCGTTATATGCATGTCTGTTATATCAAGCTTCGACTGTACATACATACATTAAAAATAAATTATGACATTGATGATTCTACAAAATGCATACGAATGGTAATACTCTCTGCAACAAACTAATTGATATCTTAATATTACAAATACATAGTAGTAAAATGACAGTTTTCGAATAATTTGGTAAAAATGCCTATCATTCTTCGACCAAAAATACTCTACTTGCACGATATTGTGTATGTTTCTTAAAATGGTCTTTGTGTTGCCTTAAATTCTCATAATCATAGTGCACAAGGAACTCAAATTAGTCTAGAATGAGGCTAATAAAGATACTCAAGGAGAAAAGTAGAAGCCACTAAATAATGAAAATTTCTCAAATTCTCAGATCTCATTTCCCTGCTTTCCTTTACCGCTGCCTTACATGCAACTTAATTCAGCTTTCTTTGCTCAAGTCAAGCTCAACCCTTTCTACTTTTACGGAACTGAATTCCAACTGTTTTGAGTACTGTATAATTTAATACCATGTAATTTAGGAGGAGTAGCAGGAACGCGAAAATGAAATTACAGAAAACGGAGAACATTACATAAGAGATTATATTTAAAAAATTATGCATCACAACCAGATTAATACGATATAATAAGCACATGAACGTCATCATCAATTTCTTTGCATTGCAACCGTGAATTCACCGATGGGCGTTCCGGGATAAAAACTGAACTCCAGGAATTTACGGCATCTTTAGTTATCATGATTAACGATGGCTTGCCAAGTCGGATTTGTTCTAACCCGTGAGCATCTAAATACGTTTCCATGGTCTTCCACAAAAAAAGGTTTATTATTTCATCTCAAATAAGAAATATATTACAAAAAGACAACATTGAAGCACGCTGGTGCATTGCTTCACAATGTTCGTTGATTGCGTTATTTTTGTGTTAAAGCTTTAAAAAGCCAACAACTTAACAACCCGTAAAATACTACTTGTTATCTACTTTAAAGTTTACCGAAAAGGCTCTTCCTTTCAATCCCATTACGAGACTTCTGAGGAAAATATGGAAAGTCTTTCTTCCTTTGAGTGACACACTACTTGAGGCCAATTCCTCGTCCTCATTACCAAAACTTGACACATTTTGTTTTTTTTGTATATTAAATTTGCTGAAAAGGTACATACTTAAAGAAAAATATTTGCATGGCTTCTTTTCATTTTCGAAGAAATAAAATTTATATATTCTCCAGCAATTATGTTTGTTATACTTTTCACTTTTGCAATACTTTTTGTTCCTTATCTCAAAAGGAGCATTGCAAAAATACCTTCGTTGTTTCGTTGATAATAATTGTGTTGCATAACATAGCGCTGAACATCAATCAGCCAGTGATGTGGTATGTATTTATTTTATTCATTTATTATAATATCGGCGTTTTAAGCTAATGTAATTTTTATTTCCATACACCTGTATCTTAGCTTGGTTGTCCTTAATTAATTAGATACTAAAAATGTAAAGTAGTAGTATTGTTTTGTAATTTGCGTTCATTAAAAATTAGCACTAAAAGTGAAATTAATATGTTATTAATATTAATTAATATATTATATTATAATATAATTAATTATTTAATATCCAGTTATTAAGCATTCAATATTTAAAACTTCGTTATCAAAAACACTTTCGTTGTATTCATTTTTGATCTACGTTTTTATGTTTGCTGTTATAAATATGCGAAATAGAATTATTAACAAGAACAGTAGAGCCCATTTCTCCTTATCACATCACCAGCGTAATATCTAATAAGTTTCTAAAACTATTAGTCTAAAATATGCTGAAACTCACTCTATACTACCTTTTTGGCAGCTTTTATGATTCACACAGCTTTCAAAGCAGTGATGCTGTTGCGAAAAGTAATGGTGGCAACAGTAATCGTAATAATAATGATGATGATGAAGCCACAAATTTTAGTAAAATACAACACACAAATGGTCTCAATTGTCGGTTGCGATTTTGACTAGATTTTCATGTCATCTACTAGGTATCGTATCACCAATTCATATATGCAAAAAATAATATAAAATATAAGTTTTGATAAACTAAGTGTTTAGACTATATCCTGTAGGATCAGATAGTGAGCCTTAATCGGTGATGCTTGGCTTTCATCGATTATTTTATTGAACAATATTATGTAAGATGTGTTTCTTATGCAAAACTGGTAATACTTTACGAATTACAGAAATCGAGTACAGACAGAAGGTAAAATAACCCCGTTATGAAAAATTAAACTTTCGAACAGTTTTGGTGACGAGCAAAGATTTCGTTTCATTATAAGTATTATAGGCAGCATAGATTATGAGCTTTAAATGAACTGATGATGAAGAATAAACTGTCAATGAAAAGAGGTGAAGGTGTTGTTACAGTGTATGTTGTAAAAATTTTACAACAGAAACGTGTACAGACTTCGGTTTCTTCCCTTCTCTTTGGTTTATAAGAGCATTTTTTCCGTTGCATTTTACTTCCATATAAGTAATAAAAGGCAATATTGCTATTTAGCAAATTTCCAAGGTAATAGAGTAAGTGTTCGTGTTGAAGGTTGATGTTTTCACAGGACTTTACAAAATTCACCAAACATCTTGTCATTCTTTCTACATAGTTTCATCCATCATCATAAGAAAATGGCTGATATTCATCATTATTTTTAAATATATCATAAAATAAATTAATATACTTTTTGCTCTTAATCTAGTATCCATGCAATTCCAAAACTGACTAAAATCATCCGATTTTATTATACGATGCCTATGTAAATATTTACTGGCTGCCTCTTTAAAATACTGGAATGTATACACTTTATCACCTGAAAATTTTATTCCATTAAAGTATTAACTGAATATGTGTATAAATGTATTATTCTCCTTACTGTTAATCACGTTTTAATGGTCATATGTATTATGTATTTTTTGTAATCCCGGAGATAACGTACATAATTAGTCTTGAACGAGGTTAGTGAAGATGATAATATAATGCTAAGAAATCAAAAAAGGAGCTATCTACGAAATCAAAAAGACGGCTTTGGTCCGAAAATGTCGTTTTCACTGTTTCAATGTAACGCAACGTTTGTCAACTATGTTAATTTATTATACATTGCCGTGTGGTTCACAATCTGTTTAAAATGATGAAATTAAAATGCATTTTATTGTGTAAATGTATAAATATGTAATTATTAACCGTGCATCTATAACATTGCGTACAACTTTCACATTTATATTTACTGTCGTCTAAAATCACATTGGTATGTTTAAATCACTAAACTATGTAGAATTTCCCAGAAAAAATTGAAACGTCTACGTCTGGTTTGCTAGAAAACAAGAGAAAGATATAATTCAAAATTAAACCTTCTTTTGAAAATTGACACATTGCGTTGGGCTAATCATACATCTCCTGGAGACTTAAAATAGTAGAATTAATGCATAACCGTTATATACAGAAAAATAATGAAGGCATAATCTTAGATATTTTAATATTAACGCTGCGTTAAATAGGGACCCCCTGGATTTGAGAATCACTGGACGACCATCGTTTTTTAATGAAGAAAATTTCATCTCCTTCTATAGTATGTCAATTATTTTCAAATCTTTTCGAACAAGTCCTCAATTTTATTAGGTAGTCCTAAAGACAAGAATCTAACCTTTCTAAATATGCAACTTTCATATTTACAGACCTTGAATTGCAGTTTCTGATGAAAGAGCTGAAAAAATTGAGTTACAAATCCTTAAACTTTTATAACATAATAATATATAGTTTATTAAATCCAGCTAGCATATATCTGCTCTTGTTTTTGAGTACGGACATCTCCGTAATATGCTCAAGTAGACCAGAAACGTCTTCCTAGTTGTTGACCGATTTTTCTGTTTACAATCTTTCTTTTTCGTTCTCTTCCAGATTCAGTTTTGTATTGAATCAATTTTCCCATTTTAAAGGAAATTTATCTTCTCTTCGCAACAGAAACAGACTCATCAACTTCTGATATCAAGATCCCATTTTACCGGCAACAGCACTATTACACTATAAAACCCACTTCAAGACATTGTTTCATATTCTCTATTTTTAATTTATTTTAAACCAAAAAGAATAATATTTATAAGGACTTGTTTTACATCGATCTGCATATAACTTCTAAGTTCTTTCGAAGTTTTAATTTAGCTTTCACAAAACGCCAGGTAAAGTATGTTTAACCGTGCAAAAATTCAATTTGTCTTTCCCATTCGACTTCTGTTTACAAGTTGAATAGTTTAGAGAGAAAATGCAATTTTTCATAATATATTTTCAGGTTGATTATTGCGAGACGCCGTGTTCAGTAATATTAAAATAAACTTATGAATTTATGACTTGTTGACATAAGCTCCAGTTAATTTAAGAAAGAAGCTAGTAGCTTGTTGCAAGAAATACTATTAAAAGTTCCAATGGTACGGCCGTAGACGACAGTTTAATCATTTTTGGCATTGGGAAGTTTTAATAAGATCGACCCATCATTCAAAATAAAAAATTTCAGTGAGTCGTATACAAAAAAAGCTTTCGCCTCTCAGCGGATAATATATGATTGTATATGACGACGCTTAAAAGATTTAATAAAAATAGTATAAATAAAACTATAAACTCAGATATCAATTGGAGATCAGTTTTACTACTTACTCAGTTATATGATATTTGTCATAAAACCGATCTTTCATTGCTCCAAATGTGGTCACATTGATAACCAATATACAGTCAAAGCTTGATATATGTAGTAGACATACATACATACATACATACATATAGTGAACAAATAGTTAAATTTGATAGATTTTTGCTTGCTGTTATACCGAGCGAGATAAGCGTTTACATGTTAATCCAAATCCATATAGTAGAAAATATCTATAGTGGACAGATTTTTACTTGCCCTCGCTGTCCACTATATCGCGCATCGATTGTAATTTGAATAATTCCATATCTCTAACAAACAGGTGTTGAGGTAGTTCAAATCTATTTTAAGCACTCCTACTGACATTCTGATTCATTCATTTTATTCATAAGCGATCACACTCTGTCTCAAATATTTCGATAGACGGATAGGAAGACTCTGGAGTGAAAACGTTTTTTGCAGAGGTCCTCCACCATAAAATTCTTCCAACTTCTTTCAAGAATGCTTATGACTTGGAGGAGCACCTACGCCTACACTTTTTCACTAAACGAAAAGGTGAAAATACAAATTGAAGAAGGTGAATTTTATTAAAAGTCTTTTACAAATTGATGTTATAAGGCAATGTAGCACAATGCGAGAGGAAGCTACTTTAAAACATGCACATTTCATTACACCCACTAACTTCTTCCCTCATTTTTATGGAAGATGGGAGATTTATCCCACTCGTATCGTTTTTCTACTTTTCTGCACTTACCATTCAGATCACACAATATGCGTAATTACACAAGTTCAGTAGATGGGGTTAGTATCCACTATTTAGAGCTTTCCTCAAAAAGTATTCTGCAATCATCCCATTCTCCATTATTATAGTCTTGCTTCCATTTACTTTACAAATATTTTATCTTTCTTTGATAAAAAACGCTATTCAGATTGATGGTTTCAAACGCCAAAAAAATTAAATTTCGTCCATGGCATGATACATACAGACAAAGATGTATCAACTTGGTTAGACTGACCGATCAAACTTGACGGCAAAAATATCGAAACCCGAAATAAAATGTTTTGTAAACGGTTACAAAACAGCAATAAGAAGATGCAAAGGTGTCGTAACACCATAGCTGTGTGAGACAGCACCAATTTTACTTTTACCACAGAAACGTGTCCAGATTTCCGGGTAAACGTCGGTTTTTACGCGTACAGTCTTTTACGTCTTTTCAAGGCATATCGCATCTACTATATACTGTGTTTGGAGATTTTTCGTTTTAAGGCTACGATGCTGATACCTCTACTCAACAAAACATAACGGTTTTGATCTTGTGACCTTTTATTTTTTTAGTTTAAAAACGTGACGGAAATTTTTCATGTTTATTGATCACTTGATTCGACCAAAATTGCGTTGCAGATTATTGCTCCAAATAAACTTGAGACATTGTGTACCTGCATTCCTCACAGTCCAAAATTCTTAAAGGAAAGTTACGTTTGTCGTCATACTTGAATAAAATAAACCCCAAAACATAATGTAAATTAAAAAATAATTTCATGGTAATTTCGGATCTCAAATTAATGAATTTATATTTTTTATAGAAATTTTGATACATTTATCAATGATTGGACTTAATCGTAAAATACATTAACAGACCAAATTGATTATGATCGGCCAACGTTCTTCCACCATTCCACAAAATTATTAGTTTTCCGAGGCCCCAGTCGCCTCCTTCATTCACAGAATGAAGCAAAACCAATCCATCTTTTCCCCTTTTCTCATTCATTCTTTAAACCATCTTCTTTCCACCTACAACATCAACAACAAACCATGGAACATTTTTCAAGTCCAACCACAAACACAAGCTACATATCATGTTGCCGCATTAAGATGAAAAACATAAAAATATATAGAAAGACATTTGAATGCCACAAAATTATACCTTATTTGCTTTTACTCATTTTAATGTTTTTATGGTGGAATCAAGTGGAGAACATGGCACGCCACAATTAATTATTTTCCTATTAAAACGACATGTAAATATTACGAACTTACCAATTTTTTACTTTCCGCTGAAGGTTTAATAAACCTAGCTTAAAATGCGGGATGCTCAGAAATAAAAGTCAATTATTTTACGAGGAAACTGAAACGAGGTTTGTATTCAATATAATTATTTTTTT
>JAQFYG010004505.1:0-10959 GCA_034694325.1 Entomobrya corticalis | reverse complement strand
AAACAACTGCATAAAATGGCCGAGAATATTTATTATTATTTTTGATTATGATACATTATACTTGCTAACACATATAATACATTAGTCTGTTATCTATATATATATACTATTCAGCGCAAAAAAAAATATGCACATGAAAAAACAGTCAAGATCTTCTGTCCAAGAAGCTTATACGCAAGAAACAAACCAAACTTTATATGTGTCGCAGACGCAGTCAAGCCAGTCTGTGGAATGTAAAACTTGTGAGATGAACAAGATGAAAAGATGATGTACATAAAAGATATAATAAAAAATGTGATAATAATATAATAATGTGGCTCTACATTACATAATCTAACAAAGATGCATATTGGTATATAAATCTAAAAGTGATTGAATAAAACTATTAGTGCGAATGTCAAAAAGGGATTGGAATGTGGTATGATGCAATGTATATGTATGCAAATGAAGGACGCTGGAACGGCGACTACACTTTTTTTCTTCTTTTTAATCTGTATACTGACCGATCATCATCGTCTTTTTATGTCTTGGTCCACCTAAACTTGACGTGTTGACGATAACTAAGTATTGACGAACGAAGTCATATACATGAACATAGATTTTTTTTGAACGATTAAGTATTATCGATGGTAATCAAGCTCTTCTGAGAACATGAAAGAATCGATTTTCTATCTTTACACTGTAGTTGCTCGTCTCGGTGATTGTGCATCAATCAGTCAGGTCATTTTCTATGATAAAATTATTTTCTACAGTTTCCCAACCACGTGAGGAGAGGCATGGCCTACGACGACACACCGTAACATTTTCCACAAATCAACCGTTTTATACCGACCTGTATTGTCCTTGATTACTACATATTGTTGCTAGAAGAAAATGGATGTTGAAGACTACATTGTAACTGAAGAGTTCAAAACTCTTAACGAAACTTCAAATTCGTCCATGCCGATCAACATTGTGACAACGACAATTCCATTTTTCCCACTTGGACTGGGTATCATAATTGTGACAGTGTTAGGAATTTTTGGCAATATTATTTGCGCACTCGTACTTTCCCGCGAGAGGCTCCGCAGTTCCTATGCAGTTCTGACATTGGGATTGACCCTAGTTGACTCGATATATCTCTTGAGTAAATTTTTTCGGTATGGACTGGCATCTGCACTGGCTCATGATGGAACGGGACTTGTTTATATAAATGTTCTTCTTCCCCAAATTGGTCCATATTTGCGTGCAATTACCTTTACAGGTACTATAAATATATGACTGAATGTTTAAAAAAAAGTTTAAATGAAATTACGTTTTAATCAATAATATTTTATATTTTAAATTCTTCTCATTCAGCGCACACTGCATCAACTTATTTTACTCTTGCCATCGCCATTGACCGATTTGTGGCAGTATGCTGGGCCGCCAAAGCTAGGAAATATTGTACCAGAAAATGTGCTTCGTTCATCTCTCTTTTGGTGATTATTTGGTCATTTATTTTCAATACTACCCGATGGCTAGAGTTCGAAACGATACTAGTCGAGAATGAGCCAAATCCCATTTATGAAATGAAAACAACAGCGCTCAGAAATGATCCAAATTATCGAGAATTTTACATTTTTTGGGTCTATTTCATCTTCATGTTTGCGATACCATTTGTTTCTCTGTCTGTTATCAACATGTGCATTCTTCTTGGGGTAATGCGATACAAGAAAAAATGTTTACTAATCTTTTAATTATTTATGATTCATCATCTTCAGTCCTACATGATGTTCTAATATAAATTTTTTTTATAGATTCGTAGATTAACGAAACATGGCGTTCCCCTTACTTCTACCCAGAGAAGAGATACGTCATTTTCCATTATGCTAATTGGAGTAGTCGTAGTTTTCCTGGTGTGCAATGTGGACTATCTTATACTAGATATTTTAGAGTATAGTGGAGTGGCCTTTTCCCAATTCTGGAATCATTTAGGAAACTTTCTACTCACTCTCAATTCTGCAGTCAATTTCATCATTTACTGTGTATGTGGATGGAAGTTTAGACAAGAATTGTGCAAGTTAATACGGGACATATTTCCTTGCTTAAAGCAGCATGGATCTCACGATATTGTGGTGACAGGTAAATAAATACATAAACATTTTCATTCTTGGAATTTATCCTGCAAAATACTTAACAAACATTACACCTTTTACCAATTGTTATTTTCAGATGAGTCGCAATGGGTAAAAAGTACAATGGAACATGTTGATCTTCAAACGATTCCTCGTGTCAGTCTAAAAGCAAGTAGTAAAAGCAAATAAAACAACAACAAGACTATGAACCTTCGTATACTCTGTAAAATTATATAAGTGCTTAATACCCCAAAAAATGTTTAGCCTTTGTTTATGCTTGCATATTTACCTACTAAAATCCCACCGAGCCTGGACAGTTTAAAATTATTTTAAAGCTAATAAACAACTATAACTGAATGTCAATAAGTTTTAATGAGGTATTTTATTACTAACAACTGCACTTAAATTTTACATGGACATGGTGCAATATTTGAGCGTAATGTAAAAATACAAAATCTGTATAGATTTCAAGCTGTAATTTTGTAGTTTTCGTGGTTATGCAGCTCATTTGAATGTTGCTTGAAATGGATTATCCTGAGCTTGTAATTTGGTTGTACAAAGTACAAATAAGGCCAAGTATGAAATATATGTGCTTACCTATTATATGCTGGTATGAACTTTCTCATAGAAAAGTGTTATCGAAAGATAATTTCTAAGAAATAATTTAACCTTAAAGTTAAAACAGACTTTTTTTTTGTCGAAAAATTATAACTGTGTGACATTTCACATTCAAACAAACAGAAAATACCTATTCTAAACTACTGCTAGAATTGTTTACATTTGCTTTGCTTGTTTTAAATTAATATGCCAACGTAAATGGTCTGTCAAGCCATTACATTTAACTGAATTGGACATGAGAACTAACAAGTGCATGACATACTAAAATGTCCTTCCGTTTGTAACTTGAGGATTCTCAAATATTTTAACTGCAATCTCAAATGTCCAATATATTCCCCTAATTGCTGGATAGTAAGCATTTCTTACATCATATTGCATGCACAAAGAAGAGACGCATTTACTATTCGGATAACTACATAATATTATGTATCAAAGTAAACTTCTATTGTGTGCCTCATGATAAATATTTACTCTTTACTCAATATTCTGTCGTAAAACGATAATTACAAGCTGGAAAGGATATGAAATCTATACATTATCCATCATGCACTTTATATTATATATATTCATACCCATAATAAATATCATAATGACTGGGTATTTTTCCAATTTCTACAAACACATTCTTGAAATATATATGCTACACATGAAGATTAATGTCACTACTCTACCAATCACCACATGTTTTCCAATCTTCAAGTTCATTCTACCCTATTCTCGCACACAGTTACCATCATTATTATATATAGCGTCAAATGAAATTTGGAGATGGATGATGATGGCAATTGGCAAACATAATTCAAAAGCGCAAAAAAGCAATAAACACTTTATATGGCTGTTTTGGTTCTAAGCCCAAGCCCGTAATTTGATGTTTCTTCCATCGTTCATCAAAGTGTTCTGGATCAACCGTTGTCTCTTTTGTAGTACCATTTTTATTGTGTTCCAGGCAAAAATTGAGATTAGCAAGCGACTACAAAAATTAAATGCGAAAAGCGCAACGAACCACCAGCACTATATGCTTCACACCAAGAAAAATTCCCAAAAGTTGGGTGGCATATAGGGAAACCGATTTTTGTGATGTATCGTGATATTTTATAATGGTCAAATTAGCTTGTCATGTGCGAGTTTCGTTTCAATCTTCATCATTTTTTTCTCAAGAAGACAGTAGAAACAAAAAGTTTTTAGACTATTATCCCCGCTTAGGGATTACACACACCTACTTTTATGACGTTCACGGTAAATACCATAATAAAATCCTCAGTCAAAATATGTGCATGTCTGTAACAGCATGTGTGCTAAATTAACAGCAAAAAAAGTGTTATTTTCCTATAAAAGTTGACATCACCAGCCATTTATTTACTTGTGCGAAAGTTGGTAAACTAAACTAATATAAAAGTTTCCCACAAGCAAACTTTAAACTTAAATATATTGATGTCTGCAATGACGTAACATGAATTCGCAGCTCCATAAAAAGTAAAACATTCTAAAAAAAATTGTCGCTTTTCTTTTCAAAAATTTTTATGCATAGCATGTATGTAAATTACAATGGGTCTGGATGGATGGATTTACAAAGAAACATGCTAAAATTCCCAAAGACAATGTTTAAAAAGATACCAACAGCGTGTTTGAGAAATTGTTTATCTTTCATCCTTCAAATTTGACTTTGTGGCTTTGTTTCGTATCCCCAAATCCCCATCGAAAGTACTTCCAGCTTGTGCTGGAATAAATCATAATGTCTGTCAATGAATTGGAGATACACATTTTATTTATTTATTTGTTTCAATGTAAAATGTGGAAATCTGACAGTTTCTGATTATTCAGCTGCCTAAAATGTGGAAAAGTATGGTGAACAACAAATGTTTTCTGTAGAAATACCAACCTTTGAATTCAGGAAAACTATATCCTTAGTTCAGCATATTTGCTTTTGTGGATTGCAAACAATATAGATAGCAAAAGAACATAAGATAGTGGCAAGTGGCAATTACTGTAAAGTCAAAACCAAGTTGGTCGTTGGTTGAAGTGGTGCATCGGACATCCTGTTTTTATCTTTTTCAATCCTATATTTCATTTTGAGGAAATAAATTAACAAAAGTTGAAAGTCAGAGATAAACATAGAAAACATAGCACGTCTGTTTGTGCGTGGTTAAGAACAAACATGACGTGACGTGAGCTTCAATGAAATTCAGCAGTTTTCTTCAAAAAAGATCCAAAGGATTTTTGGTACATTAAGACGGTGATCTCATCTGGGTGATTAGTTAAATGAACATGGAGACCATGGTTCGCTTGAAAGTAAAACTAAAGAAGACATTTTTGTCTAAAGTTCCCCGATAGAAGCTGGAGCTCTACCTATTTTCATTGACGAACATCGGGGAAAGCAAAATATTTATTCAGAAAAAATGGTGAAAGTTACCACATCAATTGACTTTTTCCCACTGGGTTTAGCCCTTCTAGTCATCTGCATTCTCGGAATGCTCGGAAACTTGCTTTGTGCTCTTGTGTTATCGCGAACGAAAATGCGATCAACGTATAGTATTTTGACACTTGGATTAACATTTTGTGATGGTTTATATCTCTTTACAAAGTGGTTAAGATACGGACTCCTGTCCATGTTTCTGTTCTTTGATTTGTTTGACGGCTACACTGAAGTATTTTATCCCAATTTTGGTCCATTTCTGAGAGCATTAACTTTCACAGGTATTTTGACATACTATTTTGCAATTTCACCAGCATTTTATCATGTCCTAAAACACTTGTTAATTTTTACCCAATAGCTCACACTGGATCCACATATTTCACAATTGTTGTAGCAGTGGACCGTTATGTTTCTGTGTGTTGGCCAGTGAAAGCCAGATTTCTCTGCACAAAGAGAAGAGCCCATATTGGTGTAGTCGGGGTTTTACTTTTCAGTTTTCTTTACAACATCCCAAGATGGTTCGAATTTCATACAGAGTCCACCCGCTCATGTTTTTTTGAAGATCTAAAAAATTCTACCAATTCTACGGAATGTTCAAACATGACTGTACTATACCAAATGAAGCAGTCGCCATTGAGAGATGATCCGGATTACAAAAATTACTATATATTTTGGTCCTATTTCTTTGTCATGTTCCTTCTCCCGTTCACTAGTTTGACATACTTTAACTTTGCCATATTTCAAGCTGTAAGTGAAATTTCTCTAAAATATTTAATTGATCGAATATTTTTAATTGAATGTAAAATTAATGGTCTTTTGTCAATTTTTTATGCTTCCACAGATAAAAGAGTCCAGTAAAGCCAGGAAACAACTCACATCCCAGCAAAAACGTGAAACATCCTTTGCTATCATGTTGTTTTCCGTCGTAATAGTATTTTTAGTTTGCAGCGTAGATTACCTCGTTCTCGATATTTTATCCTACCTGAAAATATCTTACCACTCATTTTGGGATAATATGGGCAACGTTTTGCTTAGTTTGAATTCAGCCGTAAATTTCATCATTTATTGTGCTTTTGGTAAAAAGTTTCGAAAAGAGTTTTTCCTCTTCTTGAACGAGATCTCGAAAGGGGCATTGTGTCCAAATCAACATAGGTTTGGTGGAAGCAAAGGTGCAAGTAACTCCAATGTCATTTCCGGTGGGTGCATTGCCAACGTTGTTGATACAAAACACACTTTTTTCGGGGCTTTAGTTTCTTTGCTTTATTTTAGTTATTCAATAAATGTTAGAATTTTTAGAGCTTTTCTTTTCATTTCAGGGGCTACAGCTACTACAACCAACCAAAACATTGCCAATAAATCCAGCGTGGCTATTTCAAGCTTGTAAATAGTTGTATGATTTGGGGTAAATACTTACAAGTTAGTTCAATTTATTTGGGATGAAACGGATGATACTCAAAAACAAAACCAGTACTTTAGTTAGTTAATCTCTAACAATCAAAAGGGAGATGGCTGGATTATGTGGAATATTTGCAGATCTCATTTGCTTACAAACCTTATTTACTTTTTTATGGTGCCACACACACATTGCAATTATTATATGTTATATCGATTTTATTTGACAAAAATAAAGTTTATTCAAAAAACTTATTATTTAATTTAATGATACATTTCATTAAAAACAAATATAAAATATAACCGTCGACCGAACTGGACCTTAATTTTAATCTTAACAAATATCCACTACTTCAATCGGTACACATTTGCAATTTACCCTGGCTCGACCACTCTTATTGTCTCTCCGCTTCTTTTTCTGGAAGTCACTGAATAACTTTTTATATCGCATCTCAAGGTCAGATGAAGCATCCTTGAATTTTTTAACATCTTTCTCCATTTCCTCCACTCTTTTCTCCAGTGTCCGGACAGACTTCTTTAGGTTGATATTATCCCGAATGAGAAGTTTCATTTTTGTTTCTGCTGAGGGCCGTGTTGACCATGACATTTTCTTTGCTGTGGACAATCTAGGTTTAATTTGGGCATTTATTGCTTGTTGCTTCACAGGTAATAAAGGAACTTCCACGTTTTTTGCATCCTTTTCACTTTGATGCTCATCTTGATCTTGAAAATTTTGTGGAGAACAGCTTTCATCCATTTTCTTTCCAACAGAGTTCTTTTTCTTTGATTCGTTTCCAATTACAATCTTTCTTGGAACGTTAAATGATGTCAGTCTGTTTACTAAATAAGCGTGTTGTATGTCATGTACGGAATGATATCTTGGCGGAGTGTATACTTGCAGGTTTTCCTCAGCGGCGATATCTGCGCACCTGGAGCTTGGCTGCAATAAATTAACATAGACTTAATGAATTTTTTTTCATAGATTTATCTTTATTATTTTTTGACCTTTCATAGGATCACATACATTTTCGATAACTTTTCCATCAAAAACTGAAGGATAATGTCCAGCTATGATTCGATTATAACGGGGGTTGAATGGATATATGCAGCAGCTACGGAAGTGTTTCGAGCATACAAAAATATAACGTCCTGGGGAAGCTCGAGGAGCGACACCGGAATTCGCCTCAGTGATAAAACGAATCCATCCTTTTGCTTCTTCTTCCTCAATTGGAATTCTTAAATATAGATTAGTACAATCATTTTAATATAGATGCTTTTGGAGTTTAGAATATCGTTTTAGTAGTCTTATTGCTGCAAGTCCCCAGTCCCCACCTGAAAAGCTGTGCATCTTTTGATGCAGAATTGCAGTCACATGAGATGATTGCACAGGTTCTCATGATTCTTTACAAATAATAAAAAATTCTGCTTAGGCACAGTTTACTTTCAATTGGTTCCAAGTGTTAATGCTGCCTATATAGACGATATTTTTGTTTTTAAAAAGTATGTGCGACCCTCTTGTTCAAAATTCCAGTAATTTATTCCGGTTTAAATGACTGATTATGTACAATAAATTAAATTTTCATGGAAACATCAGCACATCACCAAGCGATGCATATCATAAATATTCTTATGCTTGCATATCTTTCGGCAGATCCGACTTGTGCTTCAGAACAGTACACACAGTGCAAAGAAAAACGTCATATAGTTACAGATCAGTGATTGTCAAATAGAATAAATAAATAGGAATAAAAAGTAAATCTTCACTATGGTCATGGTGATATGCTATTAGTGGTTTGATTGCAATTTGTTTTCATGAGCAATACCATCCTAGATACCATTCGAGTTTGGATTATCAAATATTTAATTTGCATAAAAAGATGGTTGTGTCAACGACAAAGTGTTACTTCATGTAATAATGCGATGGTCAGTGTGTAAGTGTTAGTGCTACAACGACAGTCATGTTCATTCCTCTTTCTTCCCAAATACTCATCTTTCATTTATTGCTCAACTCAACTCAACCTTCACGCTCTAAATAGCAGATGTACGAATTTTTATGATCACTTTGTAATACAATATTATTATGAGACAAAATTATGCGATCCATAATATGCAATCACCCCTTTAAACAAAATTTTAGATTTCAGAACAATAATTATTTTCATCACTATACTGCCCGTAAACTGGTTTCTACTTGAGCTAATTTAAGTAGGTATTCTGTTGCATACAGAAAAAAACAGATATGATCTGGCTGGAATAGTGCCATCACAAATCCTTTGTCCATGCTTAAAAAATCATAATGCATGCCCGACTTCATAAATTGTGTTTTCCAATGGATGCCGTCCTCCTCTCCGTTGTTCATAAATATTTACAATGAATAATTAGTATACTGCTTGAGCGATTCAAAACATCGTGACGCTCTGTATAGTTTGATGCCATTCTACGCTATCACTTTTACTGGACATTCTGAAAATAGCAGATCATCACAAAGAAACTAATTACTAGCATCATTGTCGGAACCTTTTAATCAAGCTTGTCCCTAATAGTTGCTTATTATGCCTCACAATATAACATACAGAATAAGATATCTCTATTTTGCTGAATAGATTTCGCACAAAAAAAAAATTCGCATGCATTTTCAATGAATAATGTATAAACTCATGCCATCAGCCATCTCCAGTAAAATCATGCCCTGGAAAAAGCAGCATTGGCCAAGACCAGCATTATATGTGCGTGGGTGTCACTCCTTTAGACAGACCTTTGCTTTACCATAATATCCTTGCATACTGCCACCAAAAGCAAAATTGCGAATCTAACGAACTGAACATTCTTCTGGGTGTTTACTCACTGGACCGGCACCAAAAACCAAGTATTGGATATAGTATACCAGCTTCTAACATTCGTGATATTAAAATGCTTTTCAGACAATAAAAAAGAGGCTCGGCAACTACACAAGTAAAATCTATATAGTCCTGATCGTGTTAAATTTGACTCCACAAGGTCGCCACTTACGACCACGGATCACGCTGCTGTAAAAATATACACATGACATTGTTTTTATGTAACTAAATCATACTTGCACATGAACAATACCATTTAATTGTGGTTGCATGCATGGATTGATACAACAAGCAAGGATCATCAAGCAATAAGCATTCATGCAAAAAAAAACCCAAAAAAATCATCGTGATTATGATGACCATCATCATCATCTCAGCAATAACGCCAATTCGCCAATCCTTTCATTAGAATAAATCAGCACAACAAAAACTACGAGATGTTTACTAAACTTGTGTCAGTGCTTGCATAAAAAGCACAAGCAAAAACACAAAAAAAACTCTTGTTCAAAAAATTTATGGGATGACTGTGTAGTGAGTTTCATGAGAAAAATGGAAATGACCATCCTACTACTATATATATATTCATCTTGTAATGGGGCATAAAAATCGTAGCCAACAAACTTATTAGGCTTGGCTTTAAAAAAACCTAAGACCTAAGGATAGGTTCCTCCATAAAGAGGTTTGAGCAGATGCCTCCTTCATTTTATATGCATCACATCCATGCAAATCTAACAACTCTAGTGACTAGTCAGTCTACTACGGATGTAGAGTGCTGATTTTTTGGACATACGGTTTATGTCCGATCTTACTTAACTCAAGTTTTTTAAAGTACGCACTAGCAAACAACACACATGGAAATGGAAGTAGTATTCAGTGATACGATGACTGCAAGTGAGCATGATTTTTTTTTTCGGTAAAATCTTTATATATCGGCATGTGAATATTTGTGCGCGTCTCCGTCCTCCGTCTCCGTCTGTCTGACTCTCACTCAGCTTGGTAGCTAAATGAGCAAGTAGTATTCTCATTAAACCTTTTGTACACACACATGGGGCTTTATTAGTACAAAGGCGAGCTGAAGCTGAACTCCACCACCAGCTTGTACAAAATAGAGAATAAAAATATATACATATTATGCTGCATAAACAGAAAATAAAAACAAGTACTGCAGTTTTAACCTTTTTTATTGAGTAACAAACTCTCTGCAAAGTAAAGTGTAAGTAATAGTAATACATTTGTTGGTTTTTTTCAAAAGCAGTCTCAATAATAAACACTTCTTCTAGTAACCTTTGCTATTTATCATGCCCCTATCGTGCTCGTGATAAGGATGATGAACAGTATGAACAAAAAAATTTTTACATGCATTACAATGAAGAAAAAAAACGCCAAATTATTTTTGCCTCTCTCCTTCTACTCTTCCCTTTTTACTTGAGAACATTACAGAATTTCTTTGAAAATCAGAGATTCTTTCCGATCTGACGATGAAGATGATGTGATA
The DNA here is from genome assembly GCA_034694325.1 of Entomobrya corticalis. Taxonomy (NCBI): domain Eukaryota; kingdom Metazoa; phylum Arthropoda; class Collembola; order Entomobryomorpha; family Entomobryidae; genus Entomobrya; species Entomobrya corticalis. The sequence continues at coordinate 108 of JAQFYG010004505.1, read as the reverse complement.
TGATATATGATCCCAAATGTAATAGCGAGTAAAAAAAAGCATAGCAATTTTTTCATCCTTATCATCATCTTCTCGCAGTGATTTTCCTTCTACAGTAGTACCAGCTGT
>JAQFYG010004504.1:0-10961 GCA_034694325.1 Entomobrya corticalis | reverse complement strand
ATTGAATATATATTTCGATAAAATCACTAAAAAGATTTGTTTTGTTTCCTGGGATTTTTATAGTTAAAAAATGTTATGATTTAGATTTATTATTTTACAGATTAATTTGTTGCTTTTCAAAAAAAGAAAAGATTTTGTAAAGCGGTGGTGAACTATGAATTATTGTGTTTTGGGGGGTAAGTAAGTTGCTTTTTAAAATGCTTTTTTTACTGAAGAAGGAGACACCATCACAGGTGCAGTAGACTGTCATTCGGGTATAAAAATGGGGGGAAGTTGTCTATAAAGTTATGTGATAGTCTATAACTTTAGCTTTACGTTTGCATGCCAATTGCATGTCATTGAGGTGTATATACAAAAAACACTATAGCAATCAATGATTTTGGGCACGGTGATCATATAAGATACAAAGTGTTTTGTACAAAAAATTGTGTGAACTTCATGCATACATAATGACAGTAGAGTGGACTTTATGGGGCGAAGAAAGATTTTCAAAAACTTGTTGAAAATTTTGAAGAAAAATTATAGCACTATAAGTTATTATCTAAAAGTGTGGTTTTCATCTGTTTGTGAATTATAAAATTATGCGAATATATATTGTCATAGTGAATTTTTCTAAAAGATCAGATAAGTTTCGAAAGATGAAAAGGGAAAAAATGCCATTTTGTACTCACCCCTTTGATCTTACATTTAAATGGGTTATGATAGGTGTTTTATGGGGCCATTTGAGAGAGGCTTGAAGGTGATCTATATCGTACATTGCACCCCATATATTATTCGCATAGAGATTTTCTTTGCATTTTGAAGAATACTTGTTTGTCCTGTCCAAATATCTGCTTATGTAATTACGCATTAAACCTTTAACCATTTGTGTTTTATGTTTAACCATTTTCTTCTGAACTATACCAGGCTGTAGGAAAACCAAATGACCAAATAAAAAGATGTATATTTCCTACTGCTCCTGTGACAATAGTCTCTCATAAAAATATAATATTGTTGTCACAAACACAAAGCGGACGTTTCTTATGTGAAAAATAAATATGACAAGATGAAATAATATCAAACTATTTTAAAAGAAAGCATTCAAGTCAGAAACAACATTTACGCAGATGTTTTTTGTCACTGTCGTGTTGTTATAGATTAGTAGTGCATAAAAAATTTGTTGTAGTTTTTATGCTTGTTGATATAATTAACATTTTTTATGATAACACGCAATTATTTTTCCACTCATACAATCAAAAAAGAGTCATTCACGATGCAAATTATTATTATTTCAACTTTATAAATAGATAGCTGTTATTTATTGATTTGAAAAAATATTTCTATGTTTTGCACTGACTCTAAAAAGAAAAGAAAAAGATGTTGACAAGCTAATTTGTAAAAAAATATAGAGATTAATTGCCTGTTGCTCATATATTTTACGCAGTACATTATAGTTATTAAGTGCTTGCCTAAGATTCACTGCTGCTCTACGGCTAAAAAATATTCTAAACGACAAAAAAGGGAATTTCCATTCATATTTTTACAGATCGGTATTTTCTTGTTTCCGTCATTCAAATCAAATGAAAAGTTAATTGCCGAAAATGCTTGAGTAGTAGCGGAAAATGCCAAAGGTTTATACATATTCCATCTTCCATCCATCCTATTTTTATATCCAAAATGCTCCAAAATGTACTTTCCCAAACAAAAATCAGCGTTTTTCTTCATAATTGGTTATGTAAATAAGCACAGCCAAAAATCTTGATTAATTCGTTATTAAGATAGATATAATATGCACTGTGCACAGCACTCACAAAATATATTATCCATCATTTGTTTAAGGGCAATGTGAGATTTTTTTTTATTCCTTTGTATTTCAAAATGCTTTCACTTAAACATATTGTTTTTCAATATGCTCAGCACTGCAAAAACTACAAAACATGTTATAGTTTTTCTTATTATTTCTCAGTACAAAATCAATAGAAAGCTAAAATTGTATTAACAGATGTTATATTTGATGTTGATATAAATGTTAGACGGTTATGTATGCACGGACAGACAAAACAGCAGCAGCCGCTCCATGTAATATTTATTTATTATTTTTGTTTTTACTAGAATATTATTATTCAGTTTGCTCGTTCATCATGAATTCCCGTCAAAAAAGCCTGTCATAGGTGCTTTATATATATTTTATAGAAATATATATCATGCCATACGCTAACAACAACGGCCATAAAAATTCCGTTTTTGTATTATTATGCACTACAGTTAAAATATTATGTATTTCAGGCACGGAAAATAGGGATATTTTCCACACACAAAAAATAAAGCATTTTTGATATATTTTCATAGTCTACTTTATAGGTCCGTTCAAGTCCTTTTCTGTTGTAGTTTTTTAGCGTTTTTTGATTATTGAAAAGGCGATTTATATTTCATTTTATTTTAAATGTTAGTTTAAATGCAGCCCAAATATATGTTCCCGGTGTCGTGTAAATATATCGGTTATATATATTTTGAAAATGTGCCGTTGTCAGTCAGTAGGTAGTAGTTTAAGCATTTTGTTTTTATTATTGTTATGCTTTTTTAAGTTATATCTTTTTGTTATCAATTTTGTATAGAAGATATAGGTTACCTATGAGGATTTATATTTTTTACGTGATAAACCAGGCTCTCTTTTGCAGGCTGCTGTTGTTGTGCAAAGATCAAAATCATCTCTTGTCCTTTTTTCTTTTCTTTCTTTCGTTTTCTAATGATAATATGGCAGATAAATATAAATATATATATCAATAGATCATGTACAAAGAGAAATAAATATCCTACGCAAAATATATATATTCTTATTTTATGCAGTATTGATATTAAAGATGAAAAATTATATGATGAGATATTTTATATATATTTTTAGCATAAGTAGATGATGGGGATGCTGCTGCAGTAGAAAAAAGAATGTTTTTTCTTGTAGTCGTCATAATACAAAATGCAAACAAAGGAGAAGATACATTTTTATGTCATTTTCATCTCTATTTGTTGGATAAATTTATTTATAACCATCCCCAAAAAATATATCTAGGTAGTATATTTATACATTAACCTACGATTCTCTAACCGCCACATTCCAAAAGAAAAAGTGAGAGAGATAGGTATAAAGAGAATGGGATATATATTTAAATGGCGAGAAAATGGCAAAGTGCAAAAAAACATAACTGACTACTATACTGTGAGACATGAGAAGGGTAAAAATTCCGTAAGAAACAGCAACAATCCCTGTTTTTTAAACATTCTTTTTACATTTTGTTTGAAAATTGTTGTATGATGTAGTTTGGTATATAGTTTCTAACCTTACTTGTCTAAAAAATACTGAATCTCTCTGAAACTGACAAAAAAGTAGAACGAAACATGAGCATTGCCCTTTCATCTACAGATTTTTTTCTGAGGTTCTTCTGAGGTGGTCAATGGAATGTTTTTGAAATTTGAAACTGGGTTAAACGTAGTGAAAAATACGGAGAGTATTTTAGTTTTGTGTTGTTGTATCTTGTAAAAATAACGACATTGTTGGAAAAAGTGTTTTAATTGGGGTTAATAGAGAATTGGTTAAAACATGTAGTTTTTGAAATTTGGCTTAAGATTTGTTTTGAGCTTTAGTGCAGTTACGATAATAAATAAGATGCAGTTTTAAAAAGTGGCTATTTTGTGGATATTTTTGTTGAATTCTTGACTCTTTTCAATGGAATAAGATGCAATTTTTATGTATTAACTTAATTATTTATTAATTATGATAAACTTATATATCATATGCCAAAAGAATTATGATGATCAAGATAAAGATGATAATTGAGTGTCTTCAAATAGTTATTATACGAAATGGTTAGTAGAAATATATGGAATGATCATGTATAAATAAATATTAGTTAAAATTAAAATTATTTTAGGGAGAATAACAATTATATATTAAGTTCTTTGAAAGAAACTTAAAATGATCCAAAGAAAATGATAAGATAAAAACACATTCCAATCTCTGAACATTGAAATAAAATGTTTGATTGATGCAATGATAAAATTTTAGTTAAAACATTCTTTGAAGAAAGATTTGTATATGAACCTAAATGATATTTTTGATAGAGGGAAATATTTTTGAAAAGACGGGACATGAAATATAGTGCGGATTCTTTTGATTTGAATAAAAATAATTGATGAGCAATTATTATGTTTTTAAAGAAGAAGAAGAGAAAAGAGAGAGAGAGAACGGAAATAGGAGAGATCATGTTTTACCTGGAGTTGAGCATAATGGCGAATCAGGGGGCGAGTGTCCGATCGAAGAATGTCTGGAGGATGAGGCACGGACATTAGATTGCTGTGATCGTTTTAATGCTGTCAGTTCCAGCATCAACTCCTCGTGATGCACATTCTGGAGCTCCGTCTTCTTCTCCAGCTCTCGGATCTTGGACTGCTCGAAGTAAACAGTCAGCAGAAAAGAATAATAAAAAATTTTGCAATTACAAAATACTTTTTAGTTTGTCAACTCGCGTGACTTTTTTCATGGAAATTATGAAATCTCTTAGGATATGACCGTTAACAATGAAAAAGGAATAAATATGTCACCTGGAGTGCTTCAATGGTCTCCTCCGACTTCTTTTTGTCATTTTCGCTGTTCTGGTTAAGTCGATTGACCTCATCTTTCTTCTCCCGTAGCTGAGCCAAAGCTTCCGCATGCTGCTTCTCGAGTTCTTTCCTTTGTTCTGACGCCTCACGTAATTGCTACACAACAAGATGGACATATCACAAACAAGGGTTAAATTAAAGCTTATGAAAAAACTCGAATTCTCCAAACAAACTCATCTTTAAATTTGAAACATATGCAAAAATCTTAATTCAACTCAAAACTAAAAAAACTTTATTATTTTGTACAAACCTTCAGAATTGACTCCAGGTTGGAAGAATTTCTGGAGTCCACTCTAGCAATTATTTAGAATTCTTTGGCTCCTCACAACAACTCACTGTCCATGAAAAATTATAAAATTAGTTAATTATTTATAACTCCCATTGTAACTCAATTTAACAGATTTTTTGAAAAAAGAGGTTGAAAAAACTTACACAAAAACAGAGTCATATAAACATTGAGGAACGTCCGTCCCAAGAAATATTCAGTGAAGATGAAAGCTTGATTTCAGCGTGATATACGGGTGTGAACATCTGCGAGCCACGAGTCTTCACGAATTTCTACAATGCCCCTTTCCACTCATACCTTTTTACTTGCTTTCTCTTGTAAAAAACGCTCCTGCTTCTGCTGCTGCTACTCACGATCACGATGATGATGATGATGCTGAATAGCTCGGTTTTCATTTATTTACTTGATGAATATTTTAGAAACCATTTCTTTTCATTTTTTTCCCTCTCCATCTAAAACTTTCTCTTTTTTCTCTCTTCTCGTCTTCAAAATAAATACTCCTTTTCTTCTTTTATCTACTTTGTGTCAACTACAAAAATAGTTTTTGTTTATTTCTCTAATTGATGCACATTTAATATTATTTTTGTAACCATGACGACGAGAATATTTTTTAAATATAAATAATTATGTTTATTAACTATGGTTAGAGTATTTTAAAACATTTGGATATGATGAGATGATCTTCACGGAAGAAAAAAAAAAATTTTTTTCCTTCGTGTTTTAAAATTTATTTTTTCTTGTAGCTCCTCCCCACTTTCTCTTCTGCTCCTTTATTTATTTGCTTTCAATTTTATAGTTTATTTTTGCATTTGTTGGAGCACACAGAAAAGAATATAAAAAATAATAAATAATTACTTATTTTTATTTTCTCTCTATACGTTAAACACAAAAAAAGAACAGTTTTTTTGTCAAAGTATTTATTCTTTATTCCTCCGAGTCTCTTTCTACTATTTTTCTGGGAAAAAATACTCAACTCTGTTGTAATTCAATATTGTTTTGTAAGTCAATCTTTTCTTTTCTCAGATATACTCTTTTTCTTGGTATTTATTTATTAAGATGATGATGATGATGATGCTGATGATGTTGATGTTGAGTGTCAGTAGTAAAAAACAGTATTATTTGTTTGTATTTATTTTCAGTAGTAAATAGTAGAGTAAATATAGTACAAGTAGAAGAAGTGGTAGATGATGATGGTTTTGGATAGAATGGAGAAAAAAATATTTTTTTTGATGGAGGTGGTGGTAGTAGTAGTGGTGGTGGATATAGTGGTGGTGGCGGCGACGGTGGTACTCTAGTAGATGTAGATGTAATCGTGGTAGTAGTTACCACTCCAGCAGAAACTTGCACACTGAGGAACTCTTACTATGAGACGGGGGATATTCAATACTGGCATGAAAGTTGGAAATAGAGACGAGCAGGAAGAAAAAGGAGAGTTATAAGGAGAGAAAAACTGTTTTCAAATTGGATGGATGGAAGGAGATGGGGAGAATAGAAAGGAAAAGGAAAAGTGAGATAACTAATACCACGATACCACCATCACCATCTCAGCACCACACAATCTTTTTTCGTAGTAAACCTGTTTAGCACACGTAGACACACACGCAAAATAAGAGCAACTTATTTTGGAGGAGTGAACGTTGCAAAACGGGGTTTAGATGTGGGACCAGTACTGGGGATAGTACTGGGGCCGTGGTGGATCTTAAAAGGTATTTTGTATAAACGGTTCTTGGATTGTGTGAAGAAAGTGAATACGCATTCTGAATATGTGTAGGCTGCTTGGATGGGATGGATGTGGATGGAAAAACCGTTGAAAAACGGGTAGGTAGGTATATATAAATAGGTATATATATTCATTATATACAGGTTCTAAGTATATACAACTTTCTCTTGTTGTTATACCAGAAGCTTTCTCTTTTATTTTCCTGCCTGCATTCTGCACAGTGCATACATACACCACAACGGACACATATACAAGTTTAGTTTTTTGCTTTATTTTCTGTCGTCTTCTCTTCTTCTTCTTTTAGCAACTATTATACTGGTGGTTTGCTCTCTCTAGTCGACTAGTCCATTCAAAAAGTTGATGGGAAAAGGAAAAGCAGAGAGGAGTAATTTTTTTCCTCTCTTGTATTTTTTTCGGGAAAAATACTACATAGTAGTAGTAAGTAGCTCTACTACTTGTTATTATTATTATTATGCTTTTTTGCCTCAATGTTTCTCGATACATATGTTAGTTTGTTGTAGTTATTTCTTCTTGTTCAAGTGGCGTTGGTAGTTGATAGTAAAGAGTAAAGTAAAACGATGGAGAGTAGAGCAATCTAAACCCATTTTTTCCTCTACATCCACCAGTTATTAATGCCATTCTCTTCGTATTTTCTCTTGTTCTAACTCATTTTGTTGGAGAAGAGGAGGAACGCGGAGGAATGCTCTTTTCTCTTCGCTTCTGCTGCTGCTGCTAAAATGGGATTGCATTTTGTGTGGAAATGGAGAAGTGGAAGTGTCTATAGGAGAAAAATAAAAGGGTTAATATATGTGGAAAAGGCTTGGTCTGGGTATCGGTGCTTGATATATAGAAAATGGGGAAAAACAAGAGAAAATCGCACACAAAAACCACACAAACCATAGAAAAGCACACACATCCTAAACATTGTAGTAGTTAAGCTCTGATAATATACACGTTTTCCTCATATTTAGTATGATGCCACTTTAAGAAAATGGGAAAGAGTGGTGGATGGATGGATGGATGGATGGATGGTGGTGGATATGGAGGTGGTGTTGGCCGCGGCAGTTACTGAGAGGCAGTATAACGGTTTCGTGTGCAGGAATATTGGACTCGGATGGAGGGTATAGCGCCAAGCTCATGTTTTTCGTGTATGTAGTAATCATTTGTCCGTGATCTCCTCACATCTCCTCTTCTCTTCTCCCTGTTTTTCTTTACATAGTTTTGCCAAATACTATAAACATTGCTGAGAAGTCGAAAAGTCCAATGATTAGTAGGAGGGAACAATAATATGCAGTGTTGGATGAACAAAAATAGAGAGAGGAATTGAGTGGACAATGGCTACAAGAACAGAATAGATATGAAAATATAAAATGCTATGAAATATTCAAAAAGAATACAAAACATGTTTTTTTTTCTTTCGAGGTGAAAGGTCAGTTATCTTTATGAATAGACTAAGATGATAGCCTCTAAATACATGTTTTTAAAAAAATTCGATCAATTAATAATATACAAAGCTGATAACTAAAGATAAAAGAAAAGAAAAAGGATGTAGAAATAAAGGAGACAAGAGAATCGGAAGCGGCAAAAAACTAGAAATTACCATCATCATCCGCCCTTTTCGCAAATTCTACGCAACATAAGGAAATCGATAAGAACGGGAGAAAAAAGCATATATGAAAAGAGAGAGTTGCAGCAGGAAATTTCGGTCACGGGGTCCTAAAAAAGAAAAAAATCATAATATAAGGTGGTTTTACTTCTTCGTCTTCTCCTTCGTCTTCTTCTAGTTCAACTTCAACTCCAGAAGAAAACTCTCATGCTTTTTTTAGGATGCCCCCGCCATGCATATTTTTTTTCTTCTAAAACATTCGCAGGAACACACACACACACACAAGGAACCGTTAAAACCGTTTCCAGGAAAAAAACGCTCTTCTTCGTCTACTGCCTCATTTGAGTTTTTTCTCGGGGATGCCTGCCACCGCCCAAAAATAAAGAATGACTGGGAAAAAAGGCCTTTTTTATTATAAAAAAGGAACTAGGCATTGGTCAAAGTTTGCTATTTTATTTATATATATAATACCTATATATACTATATACATGTGTGTATAGCTCTGGAAAAATATTCTTTAAAAAAACCGTTAGAACACATGTAGTATAGTTAGATGTAGTAATAACCCTGTGCCTGTGTGTATATTGACCTGCAAGAAAAAAACGCAAACAATCAAGCATAAAAGGAGAAAAATATATATATAATTTTGGAGGAAAAAAGAATGGAAACAGTGAAACATGAGATGTTCGAAAATATATATGTATATATTTATGTGGATGGGCATTGTGCCTTGTGAATTGTATCTATGGTGAGTATCCTCTGAGTTTTAACCCTTTTGATAGATACACCCACACACATACAGACACACAACCAGTTTTTTTGGTCTTTTCTCTCTATTTTCTTTAGCATGCAGCGGGACTACAGAGAAAAGAGGAAGCCTTTTCCAGAGAAAAAGAGAGGATCGTATGTGGTGTTTCTCGTGTAAAAAGAAATATACAAATGCATATATTTTTGGGAGGGACCAGAGCTAGTTTCCCAGAGAGACAGACCAAGAGAGACCAGAGCTAAAACCTATGTTATTTTCTTTGTTGCTAAAATACATAGTGTGTGTAGCCTGTGTGTGATTTTGATACAAAAAGGGCTGCATTTAAGTAACATTTTACATATAAAATAGTATACATGAGTAGGTACAATACTAAACAGAAACAGAGCTCAGAGACTCGGAGCTCTTCTCTAAAATAAAATGAGTGAAATACGCGTAGTGTAAAAAATGTAGAGAAAAGGGTTAAATAAGGAGAGAAAATACACAAAGAGAAAAACGACACATACACACAGACATGCAACCATGCAAGTATAAAGGTAACAACATGAGCCAGAGAAAAAAATATGTATAAATAAAGCTGAAACATCAATGAGCAACTTTTTTTAGACTTGACTTGACATGATGACGACCATCTATATAAGATGGACTATTTGACATATAACAGGTTCTAGTACATAGGTTCCAAGTTCCAAACGACTTTGGACGTCGAACGTGTGCAAAATACTGAATTTTCTTCCAAAAAAAAATATATTTTTTGCTGGTGTTCCTCCTCCAAACCCATTCACGGTTTTTTTGTATATAGGTATCTATTGTAATGTAAGTACATTTACAAAAATATTCACGCATGAAATTCTAGACGAGAGAAGAGGAGAAGGGAAAACCGTCTTTTTTCTGAGGAAAGTAAAATATCTGGGAAGTGAAGAAGGACCAGAAGACCAATGAACCAATTCATTGCGAAAAATAGAAGGAGAGCGAGAGCTCAGAGGAAATGTGTAGGCAGAAGCGAAAAAAATATGGAAAGTGATCTCCGTGCCACTTAGGCACGTATTTATTTCGATAAATAATACGTTAGTTGAGATATTATTATAAATATTATGCATTTTTGTATATATATATTTTTTGCATGAGTTCAAGAGTGTGAATGGGGCTAAATGAGCACAAAAATAGAAAATATAATGGAAAATAACATGGAGCTGCCCAATCTATTTTTTGTGCAACGGTTTAAAGAAGAAAAACCGTCAATTTTTTTGTATATAAATATAGTAGGCATTCTCTTTGCCAAAAAAATATTCTCTCGTCGACAACTCTCTGAAAACAAAAACCGTAATTAGCACCCCATGACTTTGTTTTAATTAACTTGGAAAAGTTTCAGAGAAAAAACGAGATTCACATATAGCAGATATCATATGTAAAAAAGAGAAAGTGGATGAGAAAGCACTCTGCGCGCTGTGTGTGAAAAAGAGAAAGTTGAAAAGAGACACACTCAAAAACACACACTCAGCTTTGTTTATGTTTTTTTGCATGGTATATCATTAGCGAGGAGATTACTATGATTACCATTATATCGGATTATATAAAATGTTTGGTGAAATATGATATTTTCATTAAATATAAATACTATATACAAAAAAATTCATTTATTTTTGTATAATTATGTATTATTGTAATTTAAAACTTACCTTTACCTTTTACCTGTGGTCCTTTTTATCCTTTTTACTTGGTATTTGCTTTCCGATTTAAAAATAGCATCTTGTGGATATGTCATCTGTCATCATTGCTGTTAAAAAGTATCCTTCTCCAAAAACTTTTCCAAATATTTAATCTTCTTTTTTTGTAAAACTTTTTTGCGTCCCTTTTTATGTGGTATTTTCACTATTGATGATCGTAAGAACAAACTAGCAACTGTCCATTTTCCCGAAAAAAACGACAAACTTTTTTCCCCACAAAACAA
>JAQFYG010004503.1:0-10961 GCA_034694325.1 Entomobrya corticalis | reverse complement strand
TAATAAGTGGTTTCGCTTAGAAGTCTCAAGTGAATTACTTGTAAGCAAGAAAAAGTTAACTTGCTATCCTTTAAAGGCTGAATAGACTACCATGGAGGACTGCAATGCTGTGAATAAGAAACGATCATAATGTACAATTGCTTTATTGCTTATTCCTGCTGACTGAACCACGCTTCGTTTCTTAGTGAATCGCGTGAATCAGCACCATATGTTCAAGTGAAAAAGATGATGAGGATGGAGGAAAGAGCGACGCTTGTTGAAAAAAGTGACCAGCTGGCACTCACGACGACCAACAGCAAAATCATCCTTTATTCCATTATTCCTCCATTATTGAATCCTTTCAAGACGAATATTGAACATCCTTGTTAGTATGTTTTGGTTTTGTTGCACGGAAGAGAATCAGATATCATTGGAAGATAAAATAACGACGACTCCTTTTCTTTTCTTCAATCTTTAAGATGAAAATTACGTAATTAGCATGCCACGCGTTAACCACCTGTTCTCTATACCCATCTGCTTCGCTATCGTTTAAACCCTTTTTATGACAGGGGAATGAAAACGAAATTTATTTTACTGGGATGCAATGTTGGGATGTTGTTTTGAACGTTAGTCGTTACCACCATCACTTTGTTATTTAGTAGCAAAGCAATTAAATTATCTGCGCGCCATATTGCTACTGGACGTAGTTTGGTAAAGATTTTCAACGAATAAAAATACGCAACCGACACAGTGATTCAAACCCAAATCTTTTATGATAAATGCAGACAATGAGATGGGTAAAACACACGGCAATGAACAACTGCTGTGGTCAGCAAAAAAGTAACGACACCTGATACCAATCAGTAACACCAACAGTCAAAACATATTTGATAATACTTAATCTAACCCTTTGAAAAACAATGACAAGTTCATAACCAAAGCTGTAACCTCATGATAACACTCAACTCAAAGCCAAACGAAAACCTTAACCTCATGTTTGGAGATAATGATGTTAATCGATCAATCTGAAATTTTTCGTCAAATAATATTAGTTACAATAAAACACAGCTTTAGTTACTGAAAATTGGTTGGTTGGAAAAATATGATATGTGCAACATAAAATTACAATTAAGATGGCAATAATAATAACCATTATATGTATTATATATGATATAATTGGTTAGTTGGTGGTAATTGTTTGTATTCTAGCAAATAGGTTTATATTTTCCTACTAATTTGTAAGAAACCAATATTACAGTTTATGTACCATGTCATACAAGCAATCATGCAACTCATTATTAAGTGATCATCCTTATGTTCCAATACTTTTTATGTAGTAACTGACACACGACACGAGACACGAGTGGCTACAACTACGAATTGTAATTTATGGCAGTAATGTGGTCGCACAAGTAATTATTTTGCAAAGAACAAAGAGCAATATAAAACAGGCATACTCAAAATAAAATTTAAACAATGCGCTGTCCCTTGATAAATACGCTGTTTCGCTACAATTTACTATCCTTCCACGGACTGAACATTGCATAAGCTTCCTCTTTACAATCCTGCAACCAGACGAGTTTCCCCCTTCCCTTCCATTCCATACTACCTGTGAAAATGCCAGGTGCAACTTTCATCCACTGCAGTGCACTGCAACAAAGTTGGGAGATAGGATGCGTTTGTATGCTACAGTAAATGGGTATACCATGTTGGTCGTGGTAAAAACAAGGTGCATTTTTACTGCTTTTCTTTTTAAATTACACGTTATGCTAAAACCATCATTCAAGAGAAATGGGAATACACGCCACGGGAAAAAACCTTGACTCGACCAAGCACGCCACTACTACAATTCAACACGCTATACTGTTATTATAACCCTTTACATTTACTACAGACATATCAACATTTTACTCCATTCACCGAACAGTCACTGGATTCGGTAGCAAACATGACGTGGGGTGACCACATGTTCCCTCAATCTAATATCCGTTCTCATTTTCGTTAGTCACTAAATTAAAGCCGGGCCAGTTTATTGAGTACATATTCACAATTTCAAAGCAGCAACAATAATTGCAAAGATGCAATGATGACGGTTAGTAGAATATTAACTGATAGTCATAACAATAAAATGAAGAGTGGTTGGCAGACGCCGTACCGGCCGGTACTCGGATATTTTAAAACGATATCACATAGGTAGTAGGATATGGCAGGTGTTCCCTGTACTCCACTGGCTATACTTTTACATTTTAAATTCAAACTCCTACCGAGTCAGATCGGATCAAATGTATATTACTAATGATGATTATGTGATGACAGGAAACGAGGAATCAGGGGAATGTGAGACAAAAAAATCGATCTGAGTAGGTTATGAAATTAAAGCGTGCACTCAAAGTCGACAGGAAATTCAAAGATTTATAAATTTTATTTACGGATCCGAGTTTCCTTAGAGGGAGTCATAATGAGTCATCCCAGATTCACCTTTCATGTAAAATCCCATTCATTCAAAAAATACTACATACATATTTCAATTCAGTCGATGATTGTAAGTGATTACTACTTAGATAGGTACTTTAACACACACCGGCAGACAGATACATCAGCGGAAGTGGATTCTTATCTCTGTGGAAACGTACCCAAAAATACTCAAAGAGATTTTGTATTTGTGGCGTGTAGTGTAAACATATGACCAATGTGTAAACGATCATTGTCATCATCATCAGCCCATTGTCCATGTTGAGAAAAGTTAACTGATTGGAAAGGAAACATATCAATGTGTTTCCCTTTTTATGCTATTCCCATGTTATTTTGTAATGATTATTTACCAATGATGAACATGTTATGTTCGATGATGTAATGGCACTTGTGTGGAAAAAACATACAAAGTTCGTTGTTCAGTTTTCTGTTTATTTTGTGGACCCTTCCCATTCTCAAAGTCTAATGACTTCTCTCTCCCCTTCTGTTGTTGCCTAACCTATCTCAAAATAAACAGCAAAAAAGGAAACATATGGGAAAGAGGCAGAGAATTGAAACTGCTGAGGGATGAAAAAGACAGAAAAAGAGATCATGCTCCCATCGCTACCCAAATATACACATCTCTTCTTATCTTTCTTGCTTCGTTGAGCTTCTTAATCGAATTTTGTTCTTGTCCGCTCATTAAATATTGAAAAAATGGTAAAAAGTGACAAATACAAAGTCAAGAGAAGAAGTGTGTTATCAAAACATCAACGTCATAGTCATAATCAACAGCAGCACTATACCAGTTTTGTGAGACCTTTCTTAACTCGATTCACCTCTTTAGTTCTTATCATTCGTATAAATCTCTATAGTATATAATTTTAACCAACGTGGAAACAATCTTTCAAAACATTTCTTTAATTAGGCGAAAAGAGTCATAACTTTTGTAAAGACAGTGTCTCCATAATTGCCGAGACCATGATTAAAAGACCACGAAGAAAAAATCATGTTTTGTATATAAAATGCACTTTTTAAGAACGTTGCCCAGTATTATAAATGCTTACAAGTCACATTTTTCATGCATGCTCATGAAGTCGCTCATCTCTACTAGCTTATCATAATCATAAAAATAAAGTTCATCTGATTTTTACAGACACTCTGGGAGAGTCAAAGGTCATGTTGAACTTTTACATATTTTCCCCTCTAATCTTTAGGGGGAAGATGCATAAAACCATTTTTAGGCCAGCAACAACAGCAATCAGCTAAAAAATAAGGAGAGCGAGAGAGTGACCAGTGGAGGAAAAAGATGAGCAGCTGACGATGACTGTCGACGAAGTAAACGACCAAAAGTAACACGTTATGCTATTACATCAGCGTTAATCGAGTTCATCCTGCACTAAAGAGGTCATCAATATCAAACATCATTTTTCACATCACCATACCACCATCATCGTAATCCCAACCCATGAACCCATTGGGCAAAACTTGTCCAGCAAACAGAATCATCATAAGATGTTTAATTGTATAAATGAAAATTAATAAAACTGTCATGATTATTATAATCGCGGTGGTAACTGATTATAATAATTTATCCCATGACAATTTCAAGTGTTTCCAGTTTTCATCGCAAAAATATTGTTTTTTTTCTATTTGCTATCAGCAACACTTTGACTTTTCTCTCTCTCTCTAAGATTTCTCTTTGTTTGTTGAACATCCCCGATATACGAATGCCAGCGAGAAAGATCCTAAAACATAAGCGGTTCAAGTGGTCCTAGATAGTTATTGGTTTGTTTGTGGACTGCATTGAATTCGTAGTCTCCACAAATTGATTATTATTAGGTTAGGTTCTGTGTCTGATATAACAGATTACATGACATGACAGAACGACAAGATTACACAACACCATTAACCATATATATAATAACGTTGAAAAGTATGAAATGAAACAAAGTTCCAGGTACCAAACACCTACTCAACTACTCATTAATACTTTCGTGAAACAATCCTAGTCTAGTCTTATTTCGAGCTTGATGATCTTTGTGAAAATGCAAAGTACTCACATACATTGTATGGCGATGATCAGGTTAATGGATTTACTCTTTTTCGTAAGTACTTTTAATTGCTTTGCCACACAGGCACTACGAAGCAACAATAACAAGCATTCATGCTCAATGCCTATTAACACGAGAAAACTTACATGTCATTTACATAAAATAGGTATTTATTTAATGTTCTTATTATCCAATTTTCTACCTACCTACCGCCGCACCTCTACGTTATACATTTGTTTATCCAATTCTATGTGTCTGGCTGGATGGTTGATGAACTAAATATAACATTTTCTATTTTATTGCTGACTTTGCAATGTCTGCTCATGGTATTCTCTCTCGTCCGACTGCTTACTCTGCATGATTTGCATTATAGCTCAATGCCCAATATTTATGACATGATAACAAACAAAGTTGTATTTGATGCAGAAGAAGTTGTTAAATATGTACGAATGGATGATGATGCACCCTGCACCCAGTCTTATCAAAACTGACATGACATGAATGCAAGTAGGTATACAATAAGCAAGTATTTTTATCAGAGGTCTCTGATATTTAAGCTGATCCGTGGATGCACAAATAGGACACAGGGAAAGGCAAACAACCACTCTGAAATTTACGTGACCCAGCCATCATTATTTTGGCCATAACGACGGCGAGTTTGTTTTCCAGACATTTCCATTTTTCTGCTTACTTTGTAATTTCATATCAGTATCACTCTCTCCGTCAATAGATAGTAATAAAATGTTGCAAATGCATCTTATCGATAAAATATTATACAAATTTAGGTATTCAAACCACTCGAACCAGACAACAAAGTATCAACTTTCAACCTAGACGGTCAATCTAATGCCTACTGAAATATTTAATATTTTATGGAAAAATCTGCAAACGCTGCGTCTTTCATAGATAAAAAGTGAGCAGTCGGGTAAATTTGGTGTAAACTGGTCAGGATTTTTAAAACAAATTAGCAAATAACGAGCACACATAGGTATCCACAGCTCTACTTTTTAAGTAAAAGTGTATGTAAATCAATCGGCTAAACATTCATGTATCATGATAATGGTGACTGTTGACCAGCTACTAATTTTGAGCACATTGAACCGTGAACATATTTTTCAAAGAAAGGACGAAAAATACATAATGCAAGCACGATGATGATAATGCTAACTGCCTGCTACCATCATACAAAGTCAGACATCATATCGCAACGCAGTCTCTTTTTTGGACCTATTATGCCAATTTTATAGACAGCCAGAAAGATACATGCGAAAAAGCTAATGTGAGCGACGATACAACATGGATCCATTTGCTTTTGCATTTCGTTGTTCCTCTTTGTAAAGAGGTGACCCATCGTAGTTGTCGTCAACTTAGTCACTATTAAAAATATAACCTGCATCACACCACCGCTCTCGACTCCAATTCAACTAACAAAACACTCTACTTTGTCGCTTACTAATCAACACCATTATCATCATCATGATCACCAGCGCAGTCCGCTGTGCTTTGTTTGTGCTACGCAAAGTCAACAAACTTTACAGAAGCCTTTTGATCGCACTCATTACAGTTTCTCAATCTGCAATTGGCCCTCCTAGCAATAAGCTTGGCTTGAGCAGACATAATTATTTAGCACCAAATATGGAAAGGATGACACGACGCTTAAGACTGATCCTCACTTCATCAAAATTGTTTAAGTGAGCCGATGTAGATATGTACATTTACGAAGGTATGTAATTCAATGTGAACTGTGCATATTACCAGCATATACGTTGAGGCAGGCCATCTAAAAGTTATTTTTTTATAAAAATTTTCATGCGGTTGTCATCTGCATAGATGTGCCTCCACATTAAAAATAGTGTACCCTCGGTTTGACTGGCATTCATAATTACAGCATGTCACTGTGACAAGTAACCACTTTTAAATTGCCTTGTACATATCAAGTTACCGGTAAAGTTGTATGCACGCCGACACAGAACTGGAATATCAGTGATGAATGCGATTCCATATTTCTATTCCACTTTATTAAGATTTGGCTAAATTTCGACAATTTTCCTTATTTGTGCCCTGCACCACCTAATTATTATGTAAATTCACATCTGATCTCAAAGAAATTAAAAAGATTAGTAGGTAGTCAACAGTTAAAAACTCAATTAATTCAACCCTCAAAAAAGTCGTAGGTCGGAAAAGACGCAAGACTACAAATCTGGATTTTACATCTGACTGAAACAACCTTCATCAATCCTATTATTATTATTTTTAATTCCTTTACCAGAAATCAGAGTAATTAAAAGTATTTCGCAAGAATAATGGGACAAAGAACAAGCTGGTCCAACCAAGTAGCCGACAACTGGCTAACCTTATCAATCCATGTCACTAGTTCTCATCTGACCAATAATAATCTTCTTCGCCATTCCATCACGATAAACGTAAAACACAAGGATACAAATTTGATTTCATTTTCCCGATGTAAAAATATGTAGTATACTTACGTACAAGTTATTTTTCATTAAAAAAGTTCAGGCTCGTGATGATTTCATCTCGATCAAATGTTTATGCATGTATACTTTGATTTAACTGAATGAAAATCATGAAAAAATTGTCTCGAAAGACTTGCCTATCTGAAATGCCTTCAACAAACAAGCATACACACAGCTGGCTTTCTATTTTGTTCCGAGAATTACGATTTGTGTCAAACGATGAGTCATGATGGCAGCACAACTCGTCACCACAATTCAATGATGCATGAATGCTGTGTACCATGCAATGTGGTAGGTAACTAGTCGCACACAATTACTCGTGTACGTACATCATATCATATTATAATATCCACAACAAAAACAAAGCACATTCCTAGCAAGCCAATTCATTCACATTTTTCTACGATTCGACGGCTTCATTAAGTAGCGGAAGAGGATCATTTTATACTAGCAGCGGACACGCTAGTTCGTTTCAAAAATCCTTAACTTTTTGTAGTTTTTTAAACTTTTGGAAAATTTAAATCTTCATTATTATTTCATAAGCGAAAACGTTTTGTGTTTGGCAATATTGAAACTTTCGCTTTTCCTAGTGTTGTAAGCTAAATGTGTTCAAAAGTATTACTGCATAATGTTGTTGCCCACCTTTCCAATTTCAACAGCAACCATTAAAATTTTTTGTATCAATTATGATTACTTTGATATGTAGACTGGCTACAGACGTAGACAAGCTACTATATTGTAGTGCCAATAAGTACGCATTGTTTGTTACTAAAAAAGAGTGGAGTAGACTAGACCACGACCACGCACAGCACCACGCGGGTGGATTATAAAATCGAGGTCAGTCTATTTGTCGCTGCGCTCGGTTTCCGTTTACTATTTACTACTACCACAACATAACCATGCATGACATGCAAGCATGCAACGCAACTTGCAGCAGCTTTTACCTTGGGTACTATATTTAATACAAAAATACAATCATGAGGAAAGTATAGCGTTTAATTTTTTACAATAAAGGTTTCCAATGAGATTGATTTTCTTAAGAACTGCAATAAATGCATAAAGATAAAAATCCGTCTTGGACATTCAATAGTTGCAAGCGCCAAACAAAGGTAACATTCATTTCAGTTGGAAAAGGATTTTGGTTTATTTCTTTGAAAATTGTTTTGTCAAAAAATTTGTTGACGACAATGAAGACAGACGAAGACGACCCAAAAAGGAGAATTGAAATCGAAAGAGGATTATGCATACCAATGTACCTCTCTTCTACCTACCTCATGCACTTTCAAATCCCTCAAAACATTATCCTTAATACAGCAGAAGAAGAAAAAAAGTTAATGAACCGCTTCTGATTCCTGTAGAAAAATATCATACATGCCTACCTATATAGTATGCCTTATTTATCTAACATTGCAACATTTATAATCAATAGGTATAAATTTTTAGGTAAAAAATACAACTGCCAAGTACGTTTAAGGTATAGAGTCGCGGTAGTATATATGACTATATGACATGGAAAACAATGCGTGAGTTTGTACTAGTAGCACGTTGGTGTACTTAAGCAAAATGATGTACGTATTTATACCTTAACAGTTTTTTCTATTGTTTGGAAAAGAGATTCTCTTTGAAAATGAAACGAAAGGAATATGATGATAGGAATGTAATGCAACTTCACATAGTGTGCCAGTCAGCCAGATGTTTTGATTCAATCTAGTTGGTCGGTAGTCGGAACTCAAAAAACCATACTACACCATGCCATAAAAATCCGTGGTAAATAAATATTATGAGAAGATACGGCTACTATACTACGAACGAACCGTGCAATCACTACACCAGCAACATTAAGACGACCCTAATTCTTGGAAGGCTATTTTCAAAATTTTCAACAACCCAAATCAGCCAGCCAGAGAAAAGTTACGAAAGGCATAAGAAATAGGAATAAAAGGAGAATAAAAGAGAATGAATTGAATAAATAGAGGAAAAGAAGAAAAGGAGGAGGAGAAGGATGATTATGAGAGTTTAGTATGCTATGTGCTATGATGATGATAAAAGTATAATATAAGGAGAGAGAGAGGTTCTACTTTGAAAAAAAAGTTACAAGAAGAATGAAGAGATTGACTGAAAAAAGGTTGCAGTGAAGTGTTTGCTGCTTGCATATTGCATATCTTCCTTGCGTCTTTTCTTTTTCTATGAATGCATTCAAATGCTTCCAAAAACTTGTACGGTAACAAACTTGAACAAACAGAACAGCAGCTGAAACCCAAACAATATTTTTCTGCTTTCATTTATTTTCTTGCCTATTATTCCTCTCGCTGCACACTTGCTTATTATACAAGACGTTATGCGTCTAGCTTTATAATTATGTGCTACACATTGTTATGCTATTATGCACCTTTTATGACATTACATGGACTCCTCGTTTCTCTCTTTTGTTCAATTTTCTAGTGTGCATTTCCTTTCTTGTCAAAAGTGAACGTCTTAAAAGGAGAGAGATGAGATGTGAGAAAAAACCCTCCAGCAAAATTATGCACATCTTACAACCCACGTTTTTCTATCGAGTGTGGAGGAACCTTTTTTTATAATAATTTGACCCATTTCATTTGAAAAGAGAAAATATAGAGAGAAACAAGGATGATATTTTAATGGGGGACACAATGAATGAGTGTAGAGGAGGTCGCCGGTCATGCAAGTGCGTCCTTCATGGCAAAATGAAGAAGGTGATGATGATGATGAAAAAAGATTATACTCATCGCTGCTTCTCATCTTGATGTGATCGCATCGGTACGCAAAAGAGAATTCGTCGTCGACGTAATAAATTGTTTTTTTTACCTTGCTCAGCTTTTCTCCCTCATGATGCGGTAGAAGATTCCTCAATGACTGAAATCCAGCATTGATGCTTTGCATCCGTCTCCTTTCATTCGAGTTGGCAATCTCACGACGAAGTCGTTTCTCCTGATCCATTGCCTCACGATCCCGCTCTGGTGCAATACCACCAACGCCGTCTCCGTCTCCTCCTCCACTAACCTCCGGAGGAGTGGTATTCGGCACCGGTACCACTGGTGGCATATTAGTAGGGGCAAATTCCTTCATCCCGAATATCTCTTAATGCAAAGTATCTTTACGAATAATAATGCAGGAGTTGTCAAGCAGAACACCAATTTTGTTTCTGGTGTTCAGTCCACAATAAAGTACAAAAATGCAATCCTTTCAGGTTCACAATTTCAAAATGTTGGTTAATTGAGAAAAACAGTTTTCCACATTAATTTACACTTGTTCCTTCAACACCACTTGCACGTTTCGCTCAGACGCAAAAGCCGTTGTAAACAAGATCAGAGCACACAAAGTCAGATGACTGTCCTGAAGACAGTAGCCACTATACAGAGTCAGACGACGGTATGTAAGTATGAGTATACGGCCAACGACCACACACTATAAAACAAACGTGATAGGATTTGTTTTGTTTTTGATTTGATGTTGTGCACGTATTGTTGCAAGTGTATGTTCGATGATGATGATAATGATGATGACGGGAAAAATGGACAGAGTCTCACTTTCACAGCTCCTCATTCTCTGACGCCAAAACTAAAACTGAACTCTTTCCGCAGTTAGTGCAGTGCTTGTTTCATTCTCCCTGCTCCTCCTGCTTCTGCTGGCTGGTTGGGATGATGATGATGCTCGCCTGCTGTTCCAATCTTCCAAATCCAACATGGTGTGGTGGTAGTGTGTAGTACGGCATTCTAGAATTCAATGCACCAAACAACATAACAAAAAAGAAGCGACTCGTCGAGGAGCAGCAGCACAAAGCACAAGCACAGCTTGGTTTTTATTACGAAGATGAGATTTCGAATCGTAGTTATGTGATTAGTTTGTTTGTCTGTCTGTCTGTCTGTCTGTCCGTCTGTCCGTTCGCGCTCTAACTCTTCAACCAATTGACCTACCATCTTCAAACTTCGTATATAGACTCCTTACGTCATAAGCTTGATCGCTAGTGATTTTCAGCGTTCTG
>JAQFYG010004502.1:0-10962 GCA_034694325.1 Entomobrya corticalis | reverse complement strand
TACATCACTTTGATAGCTAGCATTACGCGTCTTTATAGCCATTTCACATGTAAGCCTCCCAAAAAGCTGCGTTCTTTTGCAGCAAGCATTACGTTTCCTCATAAGTTCTCACGTCGCCCCATACATACACCGGCAAAGCAAGCCTTCTTCATCTCATCATCAACAAACCGAAAAATCCCAAAAAACTGACAATTGTGCCAAAATAATCATTCAAAAATACATAAATTTATATATGGGTAACCCACAATCGTGCAAATTGCTTTTAGTTTGTATTTGTATGAAGATTATTACTGACTGGCTGTTGGGAAGATAGGATAGTATATGAAATCGTTTAGTTTTGTTAATGAAGAGAAAAACGGGGGTTTGCATGAACCAGCTATTGTTTTAAGGTAAAATCCACAAAGACAGGTATATCCTTCATTCAACAAGTGGCAATGTCAAGTTTGTGGCCAGTAATCAAACTGGCTTGGTTTTCATTTGTTGATTTGAAATGGTCAGACCATATCTTCATAAATATGAAGTCAAAGTTCTAGCACAATGAGAATTTTCTGTAGAAAGTCAAAGACTGCTATTTAAAGTTGTTACTACTTTTCCGTATGTAAAGTGCTATAAAATCCTACTCACGTCAACATCTTCGCGAATTACGGTCTGCTCATGAGCGTGCTAACTTGTAATCATAAAAGTTTTATACTTACAAATCATTAAATAGCATGAAAGATATAGGTTGAAAACTTTTTTGGAATTTTCAGAATGAGTGACATGACACAAACCTCAACTTTTACGATGATTCTGCTAAAATGAAATGCTAAAATGACACTCGGTCTTTAACTGTTATTTAATATGATTCATATGATACATCATAGGTACCTGATTGTGAGTTTAATTTATGAAATAATACTTAGCATTCTCAATTTATGCAAGTTTATAGTCTTAACTATTTCATCTCCCTGGTCAATACAATAAAATCAAGACAAGAATACAACACATAAAAACACGTCCATTTGCAAATTTATTCATTTTTTGTTTTCGATTAAGAACTGCTTTCTTCCTTACAATAATAGAAATAGGAAGTTCTCTTCTACTGATCAATGTATTATGTATTCAACATGTTTTATCACAAAATCTGTCGCTGGCAAAAATATCGAGCTGCTATATATTTTATTTTTATAATCAATATCAATGAAAATTTTGAGACTTGTGAATCATATTGTAATTGCACGGTGTTTGGTTGGACTTTCTACACCAAAACTCAATATTTCACAGTAAAAGTTACAGGCCAGTCGTAAGTGAATATTGATCTATATTGAGTTTCAGTTTGCATGCTCTCAACCAATTAACCCTTTCGTATATCATCAAATTCTTAAAATATTTTTAAAATAAGTAATTAATTAAATGATTCAATATTAAATTATTGTATTATGCGAAACATATTAATAATGTAAACAAGTACAACGTATACGGTTTTAGAAGTAATATTATTACAATCAGAAAAATCATTTCGTAATAATAACAATATTAGAAACTAAATGTTAAGGTTTACAGTAATTATTTTTTTTCATTACGGCTTTTCCTTTAATAAACTTTAACATTTTAACGTCAGGAAAAATTTCTTTTACTTAGCCAT
Source organism: Entomobrya corticalis (assembly GCA_034694325.1). NCBI lineage: Eukaryota > Metazoa > Arthropoda > Collembola > Entomobryomorpha > Entomobryidae > Entomobrya > Entomobrya corticalis. The sequence goes on along the minus strand of JAQFYG010004502.1, from coordinate 9,338 downwards.
CAAAGTACAAATACATAGCAGTACATGTTGTTTCGTTATTATCGTTTCCCTATTTTGTTAATGGCTAAACTAACTACGTATTAATTTTCTCGTTTCAAACTAATAAAATCACTTGATTACAATGAATATTATTATTATAAATGCTATATTCCACAGTCCATCATGATGAAATGCAATACACGTTTCTGATATCGTTGTAATTGAATGAAGATTCCAGAAGGCTTTAGCTTAAAGTAATTCCAGTTCTTTAAAATAGCGCCGACAAAACAATGCTGCGTCGTTTGGAGGTAAATCGCCAGTATCCATACTTTCAAAATCATCATTGCATCTGTACTTGCTGTACACATCGCGATACTCCTTGTCCAAACCGTAGCCATCTAAAATTTTAAATAAACATACTAATCACATATCGGTAAAAAATTGGCTCAGAAACTACATGTTTGTTAGTACTTATTCTTTACATGCAACAACCATTTCGCCACTAAAATAAATTAAACGCTAACGTACTTAAATTAAAAACAAAATTAATATTAGTATGGTACTATAAAAATACTATAAACAATTTATGAACAGTCTCAACCGAAAGCAATGATTTATCGCGACTTAGGTAATGCACAAAATACAAGACACACATTAGTGAAGGTGAACACTTTTTACCTTGAATATTTTGTGAAACTCTGTGAGCTGAGTGGCAATAAAAGCAACAAGCAATATCTTTAACAAAACACTCAGTGAAATACACCAAAACCAATATTGACATCAAGAATGCTTTAATATTTCATTTTTATATTTCTTATTAACTTACAAGCTTCAACTGATTCCCGACCCGCAGCAACCAGCGAAAGGAACAAGACATCGCGATAAGTTGGAAAATGTCTTGGATTTGATTGCTTATGGTAATGGTACAACAACTGAGGGCAAATTTGTGATAGGTTGCCACCTTGGGTTGCCTTAATTAAGCTGTTCATTAGTCTGAAAAGTGAACAATAACACGATAATGATGACAATCAACAATTTCAACAGATCAACTCTGGCATGACCTTTGGTAAATATACCTTCAATTAAGATTAATTTTACTCACTTTATTAAATTATTGTCAACGATAACAGACCGTTCTTCATGTTCTTCTCCTTTTGTATCTTCCTTCTCAGCCTTGCATTCCTTTTCTTTATTTTTGAGCCAAAGAACGTAGAGAGGTGTTCCATATTCAGCGTGAAATTTTGAATTGTCCCATTTGCACTTTACCGACACGTTTCGATAATCAGAAGTTGTCCAAGATGGATGAATACTGAAATCTACCAGTTCTGTCTCCTCATCGGCTTCTGTTTCATTGACATCCGACTTATTGTCCTCTTTTGTATCTAAAGTATCTTCTTTCCTTCGAGCCACTTTTTTATTTGGAAGCACTGTCTTGGCATTCAAACACAATCCTTTGATATGACTAGTTAAATTCGCACGTTGAAAGAACCATACTAAATTCCAGTAAATAATTGGATGCTCATCAACAAATTTTGGCTGAACTAAACTTGTGTCTCCTTCATGGTCCAAAACATTTTCTAACTCTTTACGCAGTACTAATGGACTAAGATAAGGAACTAAAATCGGATCTCCACTCACTCCTTCCACTTTAGAGGGGATCTGGTGGGGGTGATGGTAAGATGTGACGCTGAGGGAAACAGCATTTCCAGATTCAACCGGAACCGCACTTGTTGAAATTGCTGGAATAGTCTCTGTTTGATCACCAGCTGAAGGTACTGTATTAGAATCGATGGGATCGGGACTATTCCGTCTACTTCTCTGCAATTCCTCGATCACTCCAAGAGGATCCAAAATTAACTCATCCATTTTCCCTATTGCACTTTCTACTTCAGCAACTGCAGCTTCGTCATCTTCATGATTGGTTTCTACAATAGCTGTTTCGATTAATTCATTACTGTTATCCTTTTTCTCCTGAGGTTTAGGGCCTGATTGACTGGTCGTTGTAGGAGGGTTCATCACAGATGGTCGCCTAGACAGGTTTGCCGTGCTATGCATGCTCTCCATGCTTGATGCTGATGTTAACGGATAGATTTGGGATAACGGTAAATGGCGATAATCCGTCAATGTTACTTCCATGAATGGAACCGCCCATTTCTTACAATGGGGACATCTAAATAAAACCGTTAAATTGAAATTTCAGATTTGTTCCCGCTTTTATTTGTTCATTGTCAAATAGCAGCAGCATAAAAGTCCATAGTTTACTCACCTTGTATTGAGATTCGAATCCTCTGCAGTCCATCCGGCCATGATTTCTTCATCAAACAGTAGTGAGTTACAACTATGGCATTTAGAACATGTAGTCATGCTTATCTCCACAGCTATTGGACGAGAATGATCTTTGCGGTTGACATTACCATTGCCCTTTGTGTTGTCAACTACAAGCAGAGACTGTGTAGAATTCGACAATGGGGTATCTAGAAACGCGACAAAATTAGGAATACAGCTAAAATCAAATCTCACTAATCAATTTAATGTCGCATATAGCACTTACCATGATGACTAAGGCCATATCCCATATCAGCACTGGCAAAACTTGCTCTCGTTGAGGCAGGTTCAGTAGTTAGTATTTTGTCAAGGTACGATTCAGAAACGCTTGCCCATTCGTTTACAGCAGGTTCTACTCCCTCACCATCACTTAGGTCTACATGTTCCCTGTAATCCTCGCCATTCTTCCTACAAAATTAAGTAAAAATATAAAATTTTTAAACACCTTGATTTTTCTACAGCTTTATATTAAGACGCATATATTTACCCAAATGGCCCATTCTTCTGGGCAGGGGAATTATTGTTGACAACTTCCTTCAATTCCTCAATTTTATTTTTCATTGTTACAGTAGCTACAGATTTGAATTGGTTGAAGCCTTCCATCAAAGCCTCAGCTTTCTTTCCCCCGATTGTTGACTCAATTAGCGAAGTTCCTGCTTTTCGTAAACTCAACCTTCCAGGACTATATCGACTACAAAATAAATTTTAATTTATAAGGTTTGTATTCTTTCTTAAGACCAAAAATATATATCGGTTTGCCTTTTAAAGTATAACAGTTACCCAAAAGGATTTTTCAAACTAGAACTAATTGCCGATAAACTAGGCACGACAGGTGTTGTATTTCCGCTCCCATATTTGTCATCACCCGACCGACCGTCCGCTCCACCGATGCCCGTGATCGTTGAATAATTTGGTAGAGTACTGGAACGATGAAAAGTAGATTTTGAAGTCGCATTTCCTTCTCGATGGACCTCAACCCCACTGATCATATATCCACCAATTTGACCTTCACTACACGTTCTTTTAGGAGAGTCATTGGAGACCCTTTCCATTCTCAAATCATTAACACTTGAACCACCAGGATGTGCTGAGACTACAGTAAACTTTTTATTTCCAATCTTGTGTTCAACCGGACTGCATGGGTCACTTAAAGCTCCCAATGGATCGTTTTGCGTAACAGGAGTTCTTGCAGGACTACATGGCGTAGTCTCTCGACTAATGTCTCCATTGTTAGAATCCCTTATTTGCAACGTTGGCGAACGAGGTATTTTGAAGCAATTAGGGCGTAAAGTGTCCTGATAACTTTCATCGTCTTCATTTACAGGAGTTTGTTCTCGACCATTTGTATGTTTCTTAATGGAAGCAGCCTCGCCGGATTCATCGTAAAACTGATTCACTTTTCCCTCTAAAGAGTCATTAGAATCTGCACTGCCGGAACGTTGTGCATGTGCTATGCCATTTTCTTGACCAGTAACTGGCGCTTTTGTTACTCCATCAATGGCAGGCATACCATTAGCCAGACTCACGATTTGCTTCTTCTGTTCTTCTGCGATCAGATCTTCCTTCAGTTCTTTTAATTTGCACATGATTTGCGTGTCGTTGCCGAAACTGACAGAACGAAGCAAGCGTAAGGTGTTTCCACTTTTTCCTTCTTCACTTTCATCATCAAAATTCAAGCGACGACTGGTACTTTGCAATCCGCCTGCTTCATCAAACTCGTCGTCGTCATCATCGTAATCACCTTGCCTATGACTTGGGGAGAAATCCGGTTGATATCCAGAAATCATTAGAGATGCCGGGCTATAGTAACTTGTTTCCGCTGCATATGAAGCAACATTAGCAAGTCCCGTCATTCCAGATCGTACCCAATGGTCTAAACTTTTGCCCATTTGTCCCCAAAACTTGGCAGTTTTAACAGCCTTTTGACTTTGAAGCTGAGATCCTTCAGTTTCTTCAGTTTCTCGATCGTCATAGTCCGTGTCTGAAGGTGGCTTCTGTTCTGTCATAGACCCATACCCAATATCGGAAGAAGAGCTAATTCTAGTTGGAACCGAGGTTGTTGCAACACTAGCAGTTTCTGAGTCACTTTGACTTTTCCCGTTGTTGTACAAGGACAAATTCCCCGTGTTTCCTCCCTGAGGATTGAGAGGTGGTATCGTCGGAGATGTCTTGGTATTTAAATTTCTATTGTGCACTTGATTTTGTGATTCTAATGATGTACCACTTCCCGTTGATATTCTATCCACATCATCAGTAGATTGTGACAACTGGCGACGATTTTTGACGTGATATTGCTTTCCAGCAGCACGGAATTGAGCCACTCCGACAATAACATTTCTACAAGGAATTATAGTAAGGTTTTGTTACACTTATAATCGTTCAATCACATGTGAAACTATAATGCTCATATTTTAACTTACCGTAACTTATTCCACATTAATTGACTAGAATTGCTAACATTAGACGGCCACTGTGCCTCCAAAACTGCTTTGTTGTAGAAACCGTAAGTCATTGCATTGGGCGTGATTCCACAACGCTTCATTTCAAAGAGAACCTTAAGCGAAATTATCATAAAATATGATTATTGTTTAATCTACATTAGTTTTAGATTATAGTACCTATTGTTTCTACTGACCTTTACAGCTACAAGAGGTTGACTATATATACCACAAAGCTGCATTACAACTCTATAGCAAACTTCATCTGCAGGATGAATTTTGGTTTTGGACATTCGGACTAGTGTTTCGTGAGCTAAACAGAGAGCCATGTGCTTCGACGTCGTCACACTTACATAACTGGGTAAATGTATGAACCATAAACTATAAAAAATGATTCAATCAAATAGAGCGAATTAGTATGAGCTTACAAGAATCAACAACAATAAAATAACGTGTGAGTGAACATCTTTTAGCGTTGTCACCTATAACAAGTAGAGAGTAGATATTTTGCCCATAAATGTGGACTTTCAGAATATTTCTTTGCATTTTTCTGGGCAGATTTAATTTCATGTTTTGTCCTTCGAGCAATTGGGCTTCCGGGAGCAGACTGATCGGAATCCTTTAGCACACGATTTAAAGCTTCGGATCTTGGTTTAACAGCACCGAATAAATTATCATGAAGTTGGAATATTCCATTATATGAGTATTTTGCATTTGCTGGGAGGCCCATTGGTTCAGGAGGCATAACAAAAACAGTCCTTTCACTTTGACTGCTTTCATTAACGTCAACCAGTTTCACATTTTCACTGTCGTCTGCATCCATCTAAATTAATATATGAAAACATTATTATTTACCATCTTCTGCATAAACTCTGTGGGAATGCGCTAAAACAAGCAAATAGAGATAATTTGCCATAGTTTAATTGATCGATATATTTCTTACCTTATCAATGCATTCATCGAAAAACTCTAAGCTTGCATCTTGGTCAGATACAAACGATCGCTCTTCAATAAATCTAATAAACATCTGCGTCTTCATCATTAACTGGTAAAATTTACTAAAGTTCTTGTCTCTAGACCGAAGAAAACTCTGTCAAAAAGGTAAAAGTCAAGAAAATTAGAATAATACGAATTAAACATCGAAAAAAGGTTTTGAAAAATCTTACATTGAAGTCAAATAGTGAAGAAGCATCAGTGGCTCCTACAGTTGGAGCTTTCGTAATAGGTAGTAAAAATGACCGGTAGCCTTTTATTATGCCTGTCATGAAGCGTAAAAATGCCTCCTGGATCTCCATTTCAACAAGCCGCTGTAAAAATGTATGCCAGCCCAATTAAAGTACATTTAAAAATGAAAAATCAAATCAATTAAACTAATATTAAATCCATGGATTATAGCTAAAATTATTAACACATACCTCTTTCTTTTTTAGCTGAAAATCAATATCGACTATATCATTTTCACTTTTATTCTTTGCCATTGAGCGAGTCAATGCAGACATGTTGTCCAATACTAACTTAAGGTTTTCCAGATTCTGCCTTAGTATCTTTGCAGGCTTTTTCGGCAACAATTTGATATGCAAATACTGGCGACGGTCTTCGCTCCTACAATTACATGAAATGCAAATGAAAAATTTGTCAACAGTACGACTCAAGTAAAACAAGTTATTTTTCAATAGATTTCATCTATACTTACACCGAAATGGTTGTAGTATCAAGATCTATACAAGTAACATCATTGGGTGGCTCATATAAATCAAAGAATCTCGAATCCACACCAATGAGAAACGGAACAGGTGCTTGCAGAACGGCACATAATCCCAAAGGACACAAAGGAATATACGGACATTGCCAACGAAAAGGAAAAATGAGCTAAAATATAAAATACATTTAAAAAATATTATTATCAAATCAAAAACATACTTCAAATTACACGCACACTATGAATTTCTCTCCTAATCAATATATTTACATACCACTGAAAGAGCTTCGGCAACAGCGGTCAATATGTCCGGTCTTAATGAATGAACCAAGAGTTTCTGCTCCGTTAAAACTAGCAAAAGCACCATAAGGCAGTTGTCTGGGCCTAAATTTGTCAACATCTGTCGAAATGACGCTCCACTGAAAAATACATTCATAAATGAAGTTCAACTCAAATAAAACCTTTTGATACAGCATCACAAATATTATTGTGCAATTTATTGTACCTCTTTGGAAGTGGAGAATCATGAGGATGCGAAAGAAGCACATTTTGTGTTGGTGAAAGTTGCATCAAGATATGCGGCCTTTGTGGAGATGGAAAGGGCACTTCCTCCAGGAGATGAGCAATGTACCTAATGAAGGATAAAAAATTATTCAAATTGATATACACTTTTCTTTTTCTAATGTTTCAACACATGCATTACGATAAGCTTTGAGTTTGAGTTAATCATTTAAAAACTTTTTACCTTTCAACAGGTACGTCATGTGAACCGTTTCTCACCATCCAGTTTAGGTAGTAAAGAAACGTTCTAAACGCATCGAAAAATGGGTAGTGAGACAAAAGACAAATGCTTTTATTCACATGAACACGTTTATCGCTTTTGTCCCCTGGTAGAAGCATGCCTAGTGCAACTCGTTGATCTTGATTTAACTTTTCCTCGGGATAATTTTCATAAAATGTTAATGCAGCACCATATATTTTCTCAGTAGCATCTGCAACTGTAAGCACAAACGTTGAAAAGACAGGCCGAGGCTGAAGTGCGTTTTTTGGCCAGCATTCTATAGTGGCACACATTGGTAGGCAAAACATCGCTGCTAAAGTCGGAAAAGGAAACGTTCGGCGATCAGTCATTGGATATCTCATTAAAACTTCCGGTTTGTACGACAACAATGGTGGGCGATTCATGGATTTTTTGTAACAGAGATACACATCACAGCCCATCTGATAACGAATAGAGATTAAAAATTTAAATGCTAAAGTGTTCATTAACATTTAAAAACATATCTCACAAAGAAAATGATGGGATGAAACATACCATTCCTTTATTCAAGTTTTTGGGAATGACACAAAATGCATGCGGTGGCTTTTCTCCTTTATTTTGGAATATGACGCAGACATCCGTCACCACTAGTTCGTTGCACGGCATGTTATCGGCAGCTCTTCTAAATGTTAACAATGTTCTAGCACTAGTGTTGTTGACGTTTGCGTCACGTCCTGATGGCGTTGAGATGATTACTTCGGCATCTGGAAGAAGTCGTTCTTTTCCGTCGTACATGACACTATTACATAAAAGCAAATATAAACAAGATAAATAAAAAAGTCAAAACAATTTTTAATATCAAATTTTTAAAATTGGAATCTTTCAGCTTTGCAAATTTAATTACCCAATATCCACAAGTGGAGGTTTATCCCTTGCCCTTCTATAACACAAGTACACCTCAGGGCTCCTCAAACTACCACTATTTAGATTTGCAGGAAATCCTGAGAAATGAATATTCAGAATTCAGGTTACAGTACATAGCATCACAGAATAAAAGCTACGTCTAAATAGATTCTTTAGAAGTAAAATTTGTTATCGAGTAATATCTTAAAACGCATTACCTAATGGAGTCTTATCGATACATGTAAAGCCACGTGGAACGTTTTCAAACGCAGGAAATATAACGGTGATATCCTAAACAATTTTAAAAATCATTAAATAAACCCAGGAAGCATCGGGAAGGGAAGATAACCAATTAAAATTTATTTTATTTTCTTACCGTTATTGGCTCAAAATTTTTGCAGTTGGGGTTAAGGCCTTCACAAAGATCTTCATCGACAAGTTCAGGATCCTCAGGAAGACCAGCGACTACAAAATAGTCAGCCACTGGTGCTCCTCTCTCCTCCATGATGTTACTTTGTTATAAATAAAACGTTAGGATTTCATGAAAATGGAAGCATGAGTCACACTTCCCACTTCCCAGCACTTTCACTGAATACTTAAACCGTCAAACGTTTCACTTTCAAAAGATGCAGTTTATAGTAGTTTGATTTGCATTGATACATAGTTCTTTCACTAGTCACTAGTCTTAAAGTATTTCTACTGTCCTTTTAGCCATTCTCCATGTTGTAATATATTTCTGAAAATCACGTACTCCACATTTTTGTATCTTGATTCATAATTTCTGCAAAATTAAAGCTTTTTTGCCTTTCAGGTTCCCGATTAGTCCACAAAGAATATTAAATTCGTAGAGAGTAGAGTGAATTTCCACCAGCAGCCATTCATCTCTGAAAGAACCAAATATAATAATAAAATTAAGTTAAACTTATCTGACTACTATTATTGTTTATCATCTATGAAACCTGTAGCATAAATTCACTTTATATGACTTTCTGTAAGTGTGATACAACATTTTTACTCACACCATAACTAGATAATAACTAAGCTTACTGATAGTGCTATTAGTAAACACAAACGCACCTAAAGAACATTTGTGCTGCACCATAATATAATTTCGCATTTATTTAGTAACATTGAGACTGGCTAGACTTGGACAAAAATTATTTACTTTCCTGAATCATCAGTCATCAAGCCATCATGTCATCACGGAAGTAGGATAATATATTAAGGTTTGGAC
>JAQFYG010004501.1:0-10965 GCA_034694325.1 Entomobrya corticalis | reverse complement strand
AAGGTCAACATTGATCAATGATTAATTTCAACCTTAAATATATCTCCAACATATATCATTCAACTCCCCGGCGAAGCAGGGTTTTCACATTATATCTGGCACTTATCTACCTCGGTATTTACCGATCTATTTCATATCTTTTTATACGGTCTTAAATTACAAGATTTAACTCAAGTTGAACATTATCGATGTCTTTAGTTTTCTAGTTGCACTAAAACGTCATTTTTTTGCTTATAGTTGTGCGAGAAAAGTACACAAAAGAAAGATTGGAGAGGAGTCAAAATTTACTCAACGTAGATGCTTCAGCTTGATGTTTATTTATTTATGTTCAGCTGTCACCGCTTAATTTCAAAGATATCATAATGTAACCGGCTAATTAGCCAAGAAGACAAATATCTACATAGTAGATATGCTACGCGAGTCTTTTTCCCATCCGTCTGTCAGTTTGCGCCATGACTTTGCTACCGCTTAACCAGAGCATCTACTTAATTAAGTTGCATTAAGTAAAAGGTTAAAAAATTGTAATCTTTATTGCAAACATGGGCCGCTCTACAAAACGAAAACAAGTATGCTTTGGTACCGTTGTATTTTGGTACAAAACTCAAATACACTTCGCATAAATAAGGATTTTACTGGAACAGTCCTCGATGTAAGCAGTTTAAAAGATATATAATATACTAGCAACGCAACTGGTCCTTTTTTTCATGAAATGTCTAATTTGCATTTTTTTAAGTGGCTTGATCATGTAGAATGGCTTGGTTAAACTTTGGGATAATATTGTTCGACATTTCGGTTATTTTATATGCATTCCGTGCCATTTTTTAATTAGCACTTTATTCGATTTTATAAGTGCTAATCCAGGAATCAGAATTTTCACTAACATTCATTAAACTTGCATCTAAAAGACTTAAAATATTTCAATGCAGCAACAGATTGAGCACAATTTATTGCAACAAAAATTATCTTTTGAAGTAATTTTAAGCTTTAAGCATTGTTTTAAATAATAATTATAGTGAATTTAAGCATATATGAAGGCAGACCAAATTAACCACTACAGTTGTTGGTTTAAGCATATTTAACACAGTGTTTGTATTTTTTTTAAGAAACGAGTTACATGAGTCATATGTTTTTCCATTTTGCAGATGGGATTGTGATATAAAAATTACAGTTTTTTAAAAGTAGCTTCTCTTTTTTATGTCATTACGACAACAGATGGTTAATAAAGAATCGACAAAAAAACTCCAAAGAATTCCAAAATGACTTCTACTTTTGACTCCGATTGTTACTCAGGATTTATTTATGATTTAACATTTGTGATGCTACAAATGATATGTAAAAAACCATATTTGGCATATCTTGGTGCGTTAAAATTGTGAATAATATGTAGTAGCATGACATTCTTATTTGAATACATAATAATAATTCTTAAAGTTAAATACCTGTCATTGTTTTAAACAGTATTGTTTTAATAAAAATGTTCAGTTTGGACTATTATTTTTTTGTTTAAAATTACATCAAAAGATCATTTTTGTTGCTGCATTGAAATATTCAAAGTTTTGTAGATGCTAATGCAATGAATGTAAGTGAAAATTCTAGATTCTGCATTAGCACTTTATAAATCAAATTAAATGCTAATTAAATGGTACGGAATGCATTTTAAATAATCTAAGATGTTCATTAAATAGTTGCTTTAAACTTTTGACCTCCGCGTTCTTGACATTTTTATTTCCGCGCGATAATTGTTGCAAACAAATCATGACATGCTTTTTGCCTCCGCAAATACGTTTCACGACAAAATTATAAAACAAGTTACTGGTAATTTTTACCTAGCAGAGGTCACAGCAAGGATAAACCATATGTGTACGTTGGCAATATGGCAATGTAGTAATTGTAAATATGAAAACACTTTCACGAAAAGTTTTTATTAGATTAATCAAAAGCTGACGTTACAGTGTAAATATGTAGCCAAATGTCTCATTAAAAACGTTAGACTGTAAACTTCCTACTATAGAACTAATCGTTAAACCCAACCTTTCTTTTGCTCAAACAGGTTATGATAAAACAAAAAAAGGAGGTAATGTTGGAACACACGACATGCCAATCCAATTTTTTACAAAGGAAGTACAAGGGGGACTCCCTCAAAAAATTCAGCGTCGCTGCTTATGAATGGCCATTATAAGGGCGTTCTACATACAGAGATTGTGCAACTAAACATTGCGTACTTTTATGTTGTCTTATGATTTATGTTTTTTATTTTGAAATTAAATGACGTTGGACAAGCAACTTTTAAACGTGTGGTATGTATGAGACGTAAAAACACGTTACACACTCATGGACAAATTTGCAAATGCAAATGGCAAATAAAGCTATGGTCAGTGTTGACGGATAATAAATAATATTAGTCTAAAAATCAAAATAAACTAAACACAATCATGTAGGTAATTCATGAAAAAAGTGTACACCGCTTTTATTGTGATTGAAATGTTTTCTCAAATGCGTTGTCAAATCAGTAGTTTTTCTAATTTCATAAGAAGATTTCTAAATCCATTTGTCATCTCAGTGTTTGCGTATTCAATTATTTGCAATTTTTTAGTTACGGTGCATTACTTATTTTTTGTGCAAATTTATGGTTTTGTTTGTTATTTTTAAAATTCAATAAACAAATTTTATTGAATAAGATTATTTTGTTTGTTAAATTGCAGCAAAATGTCGTAATAAACGTAGTTGCGCATTAAAATAAGTTTCGTTATTATACAAGTTTTCAACGTATACATTAATTTCAATACAAGTTCAAATTTGATTCAAATATGTGATCGGCCAGTGAATCGTTAATCCCGATTGGTTAACCATAATGTCTGCAGTCATAATGGCTGAAAAACATTTCTTGGCTTTTGACTGGTTAAAATCGTATTTTGTATCGACTAATTTGCTGCAATTTGGGAATTCGTATACATGCCGGTTTTTAGGATTCAGGGCTGATTTGCTTATTAGTTTAGTAGTTAAAATTAGTGTTATTCTCTTTCTCTCCATGTTTCAATGTAGTGTTGAATGGCGTTTGTGCTTATAACCTTCACACGTTAATGATAAGCTTATTCTGTCACGTTATTCTTTTTTCTCAGTACATATGTAAAGAGTGTTTGTGAGCACACCTCTAGTACAAATTTACAATTTCCTTTAGGCTGAGCTTAAAGTACAAGTTTCTCTGTAAAGATCAAGGACATACGTATCTTGCCATATCGAGTTTTCATTAGTGCCGTTAAGAAAAAATGTATGTGTTTCTTGGGCGAAAGACTCTTGACACCACTGTCCCATTAGGCCAGTTTTATCTCTAGTTTTGTGATTTTCCCTCGTGGGGTTGGCTTCTTTTTGGGCAGTTTCTGGCGTGTCTTTCTCGTCCACTTTTATGTGACGCTCAGCTCACGTTTTCCTCATTGACTGGATCGCTGTCTTGGGTGACTGACGATATTTCAGTTTAGTTTGAAACTGCATTTTTCCCAAAGTAAATGTACTGGGGGCTAGCCCACTAAAGCTAAGATTGTTGTGTTTAACCATAGTCTTTAGTAGGGGTATTTTGAAAATTAATTCTGCTTTTTTTTAACTTTGTTATTTCGTAAAATCTTGTAAATGTTGTGTATAACTCTTGTGTTCTTTTGTGTGGTAAAACTCGTAAAAACCACTACAGTAGTTTACTCGAGATTTTATATCCCGTCGCATTATACTCTGATTTTTTATAGGCACAATAAATCATTTTTTGCATCACCAAATTTTTCCGTCGCAGCTTAGAATTTTGTTTTATCTCATTATTTATTACGGAAGCATTTGCCCGTCGCAAAAGATCTCTCATTCTTCATAAAAACTTAGATTCAAAACACTCGCTATCCCGTGGTCGAATAATTGGTTTTTTGATTTCTGCTGCATGGGTTTGGAGAAAGTTAATGATTTTCCTTTGAGCCTTAACACCGGGAGTGGAGTAGCACCGCTTTTTGTGACGATTTTAAAATTTACGTGTTTAGCCAAATCATTATACCAAATTATGCAACTTCTTTCGTAGGCCCATTTTGGATAGGAATTCTCGTTTTGATCATAATCATAAAATCATCATTTTTATACACACATGGTGCTTATATATTTTTATGTAAAACTAGGCACCTTACATGCTGCACTCATCTTTAACTTTCTCATCTGTCAATCTGTCGGCTTTGAATTTGCCTGATATACATATCCCATTTAAGTTAAGCGCAGTTATTTACAAGGTATAATGTTCCTTTACTAATAAACAGTACGGTGCAAGATCAGATTGGAACCAACCAAATGTTGTTAAGCATTCCAGAACGAGACCTTTTTGGACACTTGAAGAACAAATTAGTATTTGTAGCTAGGTGATTTGACAGCGATTGATCAGTTTTGTCTCTCCTATTAATTCGTGCGGCAAGATTAGGTCGCAAAACATTTTTCCTGAAGCTTTCAGTGATATGATTCGACCAATGTTACTATGATAAAATGTGCTTATGTACTTAAAGTAAGAGTCTGTTTGCAAAGTTAGACAACTGACCAAAAAGTGGGATTGACACAAGCCGAGAATCGAACTCTGCTTTTTCTGGATTCATGACAGACGCTTTTCCCAATGAACCATTGTGTCATCTTTTGTCAGTTACTCATAAATATGCTTACATACCCAACTAACCACTCTACCATCTCAGTTTAACTTAATTTAAAATCAATGCATATGTGCGCAATTTTTCACTCAAGCTTTAAAAGGGACCTCCATAACTACCATATATGGGCATTTGTTTGTGCACAGGAAAAAAATTAATTGACAAGCCCTTCTTTACTTGTTTTACCCGTATGTCAAACTACCTAATGTGAACCAAACTAAGTCGGTCAAACAATGTAGAAATTGGAGTGTTTTAGGTTTCACTTTTATTGTCAGTTAATAAACTTGCAAATGCACCTCAAGCTTGCAAATATTGCAAAAGGAATTACTGTGGCTTCATCGTGTAGCATGCAGCGTGCGGGTTTTGCAGGATTCAATGTTAGTTTTAAGTGCCCAAATTTTATTTCCATAGAATAAGTTTATTTTTGGATTCCAAACATTCTGGGGAACAAGACTTAACAACCATTAATAAAACTTGGAACGGCATTTTGCAAGCATACGTTGCTAGTAAACAAACGATTCATTGTACTTTCTTAGTAAAACCAGATAGAAATGGAGAACATTTACATAGACAGAAACAACGTTGGATATATTGCAGATATTTTAAAAAGATTCAGGTTTGGAAATTTTTCGGTTGGAGAGCTTTATATATCGAAGGATTTGTGCAGGATCGGATTTGCTCAGATTTGGTTTCGGGATTGGAGAGTTAATGGCCTGCTCCGTCGCAGCATAACGATCATGGAAGGAACTCAAACCTGAAGACTTAAAGAGCTGGTTGAGCTTCATAAGCACCTTTGCAAGCGTATCCCATGTATTTTGCTGTCACCACGTACACATGTATTGTTACTCTTGATACAGATAAGGAAGTTGGAAGAAAGAAGTACTGGTTGCCCTAATTTTTAGTGCGCTATACGATAGCACTTCAAATGTACCACAATGTAGCAATCGTGTCTAAAACACTCGCAGCCACTATACGAGGCGCGTATTAGAGCAGCCCGAATTCAAAATTTATAGACTGGTTATATGTGATAAAGTCTGAAAAAAAGAAGTCAAATACCATTGTTCTGTCGCTTCGGGGTTTGGAAAACCCTGGGAGCAAAGGGACATGCGGCTGTTGCCAAAATGTAACAAGTTTCGTAGGAGTTTGCTACGCTACTCAAACTGTTGGGGCTTGTTGAGAACTTTCATAAGATACGTCCAAGTTTGTAAAAAATCCCACAATTTTGCTGTTTAAATAATATCATAATGTCATACATAGCAATCATAGTCAGAGCATAGAGCCAAAATGGTCTATTTGAAAGCAAACTGTAAGTACATACGTCTCCTCTTTTTGCACTTCCTGCTGACTCTTTTCAGATTTCGCACAATACAGTTTCATACTCCATCTTATTCAAGGCTGATTTATTCGTGTATTGTAGCAGAACAATGAAGACAGAAAATAACTTTATATTTACTGTATTTAAATTATTGAGCATATTACATGCTTAATTTCAAGGATGAAACAATGAATGCGTGTACCTACATTTTGTAATCTAGTTGAAAAGATCCTGCTAGAATGTCAAAAGCGAGAGGCGTATGTACGTACTTGCAGGCATGAGTCGAGTCGAGTATTTGCGATATGAAAGCTAATTGCTAGTTGGGTTGAAACAGGTCAAAAAATAAAATACTTACATTCATACGGATCAATACAATACACGCGTTTATTACGGTGTTAAAACTGTAGATAATTTAAATCTATTATGAGAAGCTGCGAATGGATTTGTCTACCTGGGTGTTTACTCATGCGCGGGTTCATTTTCAGCGTGCCTTCATATGGGTACATTTTGCTTGAATTTCTGAAGTTGATCGCTGCGTATGATCATTAATTTATACCCAGCATGAATGTATCCATGGTACGAAGCTTCAACTAACTAGTTACTAGTTAGTTAGTTACTAGTTACTTAGTAGCTAACAACAGAGTATTTGTGTTTTAGATTTTTTGCAATTCCGAAGTGCCAGTTAGTACAACAGTGGTAGCAATGGTATGACTGGTAAGCTTTTTTTATAGCAGCTTTAAATGATTTGTGAAAAAACTGCACAATTTGTACTTTGATTTTGGTGTGCTGCAATTACGGATTAATTTTACCGCTTAGAATCATTCAGGTAGTTCAGTTGTTGTAAACAGTTACACATTGGTAAAATTGAGCAAAGATGAAACGATAAGTGTCACGGCTCAGGTCCAGATATGAGAAATTTCAACCGATTACCGATGCCACACAACGCCTTATGCTGAAAACCAATCTTCCGATTCGCAGTTATGGTGCCACAATTAACAATGTATTTTGAAAGCGTCCACAATATGAGTAAAGGGTTCCTCCAAAGTTTAGCACCCAATATTCAATCGGGTGTAAAAAGCAATGAGGGAGAAGATGATGAAAAACTTTTCGTGTTCCAAATTCCCCAATTTCAGGACGTTCATCTCGTACCTTTTTGGTTTTAGCTTTCGACATTGTTCATCGTAAAAACGTCCATGTACGCACATATCTCAAACACAATTAATTCCTTCTTGAAAAATGTCAGCAAAAAGTCAAATTTCAATACCTTAAAACATTTTCAAAATGAGAGAAGGCATAATGTGATCTGATACAAAATACTTCCGAGGCATTAAGCTAAAGGAATATTTGGTGACATAAAACAGTCACTAAGACTTGCTCTTGTGGTGGGCCCTGAAACTTTAAGAAAGGTTGTAAACCTGTTCAAGAAACATCCGTCTACTTTAGTAAGTGCTACAGCAAAGAGACTGAGCGTTGATTCTAATGCGTTTTGGAAAATAAAAGCTTAAAAACCAGGCATTAAAGCCTTAATCATGAATAAAGTATAAACATTAGTGAAAGACCAAGAGCAGCATACAAAGTTAAGCTGCATATTTGACTATAAAAAAACTATTTCTAAAGAAAAAATTGAAAACAAGACAGTTCTCAAAATGTTGCACATTTTTCCACCGGCCAGTGGTATTGAGAAAGTTTTTGTGTTATATGAAACAAAATATTCTAGACTATCCAAATCCAAATTCTTCATTTTTTTCTGGACCACCAGGTGTATTATCAGCCAGTTTCGTAGGTCAGGTGCTGCAGAATTGGGAAATAATTTTTTTTGAGACCTTTTCGTCAACGAACGTTTTTAGAGTGGACAATGTCAGCAAAGTTTAAAATATACAAAACGAACGTCCTATAATCAGGGGATTTGGAACGCAGAAGGTTTTTCATCGTTACTACCTACTTCGCCTTTTATACCCGTTTGAATATTGGGTGCTAAATTTTGGAGGAGCCCTTTATGTGGAGTGCTTGCTCAAAACTTTTATATCAATCTCTAACGCGAGGTAAGTAAAGTTTATTTGGCTAAAAAACAGTGGAGCTACAAGTTTGCCAAGTTAGTAAAGGTGCATTTAAAGTATAGAATATCTTGGTCAAGGTGGAAAATTAAAACAAGCAACCGTATTCTTTGGGTTTTTGAGCCTTTTAGAAGCTGATCCGCAAAGTGAATCAAAAATTTTTTTGAAATTTGCATATTTATATTTATATATTATCTATTGTCATGATGCATACTAATAACGAGAATATGTGTCTATATTTTGAGTTCATGTGCTCGCTTAAACAAGATTTGGCTAGATGGTTTGTGGAAACATGGTATGGTAAGACACGAACAAACGGCATGCTGAAAAGCATTTGCTGGATTCTAAAAGTTCATTTCCAATAAATCATACAATAAAAACAAGACAATTTCTGAAACGTTTACTTAAACACTTGATAGACATATTTTATTTATCAATTCTCACAACTTCATTCGGCCTTAGATACATTTATATTAAATTCATATTAACAAAAACTAGCAAGAAAACTTATTATTTAACAAACAAAATTATTTAATCTGATTAGGAGCTTTGTTCTGAGTCCGTACTGTCGTGTTGTGCCTTATACCTCTCTTGTTTATCTGCATTTTTACTCTGTGCATGTTCTTTCATATGCGTATTGTAGTCGCGTTTTAACGAATACTTTTTCGGGCAAAATTCACAACTAAACTTCTTCTTTACTACGTTCAAGTGAAGTTCCTCATAATGGCGTTTATAATTGTCCTCTCGAGCAATCAATTTGTCACAAGTCGGACACTTACACTACAAGAGTAAAAAGTAATTTATTAAGTTTAGACAATTAAATGTGCATATATCGTAGGAGTATTTGGTATAATAAGTTAAATAGTGACCAACCTTTAATCGCCCGTCTTTTTCGTCTTCAACCATTTCGGGTTCTGGAATGTCTGCTTTAAGTCCTTTTCCTTTAGACAACTGGAAACAAGATATGAATATCTTTAGTTTCAAATAAACCAAATATTTATAATCAGGAAAAAAAATGCAAACCGAAACATACCATGTTCTTGGCTTGAGCGGAAGAACAGGGCAGTTGGCCATCGCGTGGGTGAGTCTGTGACGCATTTCGTTTTTTCGTAGGTGCCCGCTTCACCTTTCTTGTTTTGCTACACCGCTTTTGTTTCTATGTTAAAATTTGCCATTTGTTTATTGAATTGAAGCGTTGTTGCTCAAATACAATTATATAATGAAGAGTCCTCATTTAAAATTATTTATAATATTATAATACCGTTTGGGGCAAATAATCTTCGTCACTTTCCCGTTTTTTGCCCCTTCGCTTCAGTGGTAATTGCGGTTTTATTATAGGTACAAGTAATGGCACATTTCCAGGTGACTCGACCTTGTAATTCAAAGCAATTATTAAGTTTTACAAATTAAGGTCCAAAGGTCGTAGGAAGCCTGTCTGTTTAACGTACGTGTAAAAACTTGAACTAAGATACTTACATTTTCGTTCTCAGAAATTGGCTCACTTGTTTTCCTCTGCAAATAAAGTTATATTTATACTTATTAGCATTTTTTCTTTTTAAAACGTGTCCATTTTTTACCGTCATATAATTGTAACGTAGTTCATTAAATTTTTTTCACTTACTTTCTTTTGATTTGGTACGTTAAAACGCATTGCATTCTTGATCTCCGCAGAGGTTCCTTCATCTAATATCTGTGGAAGAGATTTAAAAATAAATGTTGAAGTAAAACTGCGTAAGGATAAAATTATTGGAGATAGACATAGGTATTATGGCGGAGATTAATGTATTTACCTGCTCGCTGTCAGAAGATAATACGGGACTGCGTCGTTTTTTTTTCTTGCCTTTCGCTTCACTAATATAACCCTTAGGTTGGCTCTTTGGCTGTCATACAAACAATGTTAAAGTTTCTCAAATAAATTCACTTAGTATCTATGTTGCAAAGCGTAGCAAAATCTTTACTTGAAATTTTGAAAACTTAAAACACACCTTATCAATATCCTCGCTTTTTTTCTCATCCGACGAAGTAAACTCAGTTAAACGGTACAGATCCATCTGCTCAAAAAATTCAAAGTGCATTATTGCGCTTGTTTATGACTGAAAATAACTATTTCGCATATTTCGTAGGAACTAAAAAGGCTTTTGGATGCTTTGAATATAAATGCTTACGGTTTCACGTTCATCAAAACACGGTAACGGCTGTCTTAATCTTCGCTTAAGTTTTTTCTTTCCTCGTCCCTTTGTCACATTAGTTGCCTGTTAAATATACAAATGATTGTCATAATATATGCTGACTTAGGTAGTACTACGAAAAGATCGTAGGATCCTTCATTGTACATCGGTCTATTTTGAGTAAACTTTCATAAACTAATGCAGTAAACCTTACGTTTGAGTCTATCGCAATTGGTACGAAATTTGCATTTTCTTCTCCATTGCCCTCTGCTATGTTTACGTAGGTGGAAAATTCCTACAAGTACAATGCAGCTTTAATTAAAAAGATGCCTGCTAGTATGCTTGTATTTGTATGGACGCCATTCAAAGTAAAACACTTACAGAATCAGTATCAAGTGGTGGTGACAATTTTCGCCGTCGTTGTTTCCTGTTTGACTTTCTTCTGCCTTTTTTCTCAATCTTGGGCTGTTAAATTTTTAAAAACAAATTTTTTCTTGTTGCAATTTAATTGTCAAAAAATGCAAGCATTGCAAGAGTTCTGAATAAATAGGATTTAAATTTGCTCAAAAAGTGATTTAAGTATTGCTTACTTCATCAACATCCGTCTTGGGAGGAACTCTGGAACCTTCGGTTTCAACCTCAGGAGAAATTTTATCTTCTGTGGAATCCTCCTACGTTTGTTTAAATATTTTGGAATTAGAAACACCCGTACAATTTTTATGCCGTATGTCGTAGGAAATTCTTTTATAATTATAGCTAAAGTACTTACACTC